>CABEEJ010000941.1:0-10059 GCA_901482245.1 Timema douglasi | reverse complement strand
AATTGAAAGTTGTATGTTAGCTAAACATAGTAGGCCTACTACTAAAAATTTTCTTTAGTCTAACTTTTACTTTCTAAATATATATATATATATATATATATATATAGGCATCAGCATATTAATCAAAATTTAATTTTACTTATGATTTAACATTACTTAAGGCAAACTATGCAAATGAATTAAGGTGCCCTATCTAGATCTACAGTTAGTCTTCCCAAGCAAATACATCTAAGAACGGACTAATAGAAGTCTACAGATCTTTGAATGTTTCTGTTTGAAGGTTTTAATTCCAGTCTATCAGCAACGTTAACTGTCTGATAAAACAAGATGAAAATAAATAGCTTGGTAGAAATGAATCCGCATTTTCTTGTAGTAAAAACTTTAAACTACAAAATGATTTAAAAAAAGTCCATTGGAAGAAATCAAACTTGACGTTCCGAATCAGAGTGGAGGACAGTATCTAACATAACTAAATATACTTGGCTAATTCAAGTTATTGTATATATAATGTATACATACAATAATAAGCAATAAACATATACAGTATATATTTTTTTGTAATAAAAATATAATAAGCTGTAAATGCTTACATGTAGAGTAAAGTGGGGCAAGAGGACGCACTTAACGTTCAAACACATGTATAAGCTAAATATATATATATCAAAATATGTCAATTTTTGGGATGACTAACTTAATTTTATTTTCATTGACGTAACAATTTTTAATAATTAAAAAAAATTATCTTTCACAAATTATTTAAAAAATACAAAATTTATAATATTGACTTTCACATTAAAAACTTCACAAGCGTTATAGATCTTATTGATGCTTTTAAATATAGTTAACAACATTACTATAAAATAAACTTAGGCAGGTAAACTATTTTACCTATTTTTATAAAGAACATAGCTCATTGAGGAATTCCATATTCTTGACTTAGACTAGTTGAGAAACAATTTCAAAAGTTATTCAAACTTATTTAACAATAGTCACATAAATTCACTTGACCCTTCATACTTAGAACAAGCTTCATGCCACCACTCTTTGCAAGTCTTGCATTGAGCCCAGTCCTCTAGAGGTGGATTTTCACACTGTTCTTCCCATACGTAACTTTGAGTGTTAACTTTAGATTTTAACAATGATTTCTTAACTTGACCAAATGCATTTTTACATTTTTCTTTCATCATCATAGTATTTTTAAATAGTGTCCCTGTTATGATTTCATATTTTTGCCCTCTTTTTGTCTGAGGATCTATTGTGGCAGCCATAGATGCTGAGGGAGGGCTAAGTACCTCTTCTGGCAGTGAAAGGTGTTGAGGGCTGAGTGCCTCTTCTGGTAGCCAAAGAGGTTGAGGTCTGCGTTTCAGATGTTGTGTTTAATGAGCCATTAGTTTGGTCTGTGACAGTTGATGGAATAAGCTCTTCTTCTGAAAATACGCAACTGTTAACCGGGAAAAGACCACACATTTTAAATCCATAGTAACTTAAGTCATTGGAGCACATCCTTGATAAGCATTGCCAAAAAGTCGTGTGACTTTAAAGTGGGAGATTTTAAGCCCAGGGTGACTGAGTAACCATTGGTCACACGCTTGTGAGTAAAAATCTTTTAGTGGTTTAAAAAAAAAACATCTGTCCAATGGTTGCAGTTTGTGATTACTTTGCAGGGGGATGGACAAGAGGTGAATATAAATGTTCTCTGCAGAGGAGCACAGCATCCAAACTCATATGTGAATAGTGGCTGTCTACAATAAGCAACATGAGTCTCTCTAAAATTGCCATTACATCTCTTTGAAAATGCCTCAACCAGTCTTTAAATAACTTTGTGTTTATATAACCACTGTTAAAGCAAATCTTAGTTAATCCTTTTCCCCCTCCTATTTTTCTAGGCAAAATGATCGTAATGAGTTAATATAAAGTGTGAAATACTCGTAATCTAAAGTTGGGGTAAGAGTACGCAGTGCGTATTTCTGCCCCGCCCCTTCGTGCCTCTCCTTGCCCCAATCATAGTTCTACAACTAAACGGGAAGTGCTGTGGCCTAGTGAGAAACTTCCTAAATAATGTCAACACTTTTGTTTACATTAAAAACTGCTCTTTCAAAAGATAACAATATATATTAATTTTAATAAATATTTTATGTAGATACTACTTTTACTAAATACTGCCAAATTACATCAGAGTGCCTAAAATCACAACTAACTGCATTGTTTGAAAATGTGTTTTTATATTAAACTCAAACTGTGTAGAAAATGTATCTGTAATTCCTAAAACCAAACAGTATGGCCAACTTCTATTTCGCCAAAATAGAAATAAAACCAATGCGTATTCCTACCCGACACGCACTATTGCCCCACTTTACTCTATTTATTATTATTCTAATGTATAAATTGAGCACAAGTCTAGGAATAGGGATGTAAGTTTAGAGAAAGTGCATTAACATTAGCAGGAAGAGAGGGTGGAAAAAATCACAATGTTATATCACATAATTTAAAACTATTCCCAGTGCACCTGGTGATGATTCGAATCTCCTCTACTCCATTACAGGCAAGCCAGTGTATTGAGAATCTGATGTCTGAAAACAAGTAACCACCATTGTTAAAAATATTGCATCAAAACTTATATTGACTCTATTTTCAGTCGACAGATTTGATAAACTTATGAATTTATTTATTATATTCCCACGTCAAATACAAATTAAATTATAGTAATGGGCTACTATAACATTTTAAAACCACTAATTAATGTTAATTCAAGTATTTTACATCAATTATAGACTGTACATAGGGTAAATAAGGTCAACACTATTATGAAGAACCCGCCTCGGTGGCGTAGTTGGCTAATGCGCTAGTCGTGTTGAGATCGACTGCTTAGGACGGGGAGATCCACGTTCGAATCTCAGTTGGGTGAACTGGGGGTGGTTTTCCCCTAAATGGTTTTCCACTCTCCCTCCACGCAAATTCGGGTTCACTTACTATAATTCACCCTTCTCAATTCCTAATCCTTTAGCGTAGTTAGTACTTAAAGCGTATAACTCGAACGGGTAGTAAGACGCGGTGCTAAATATTATTATTATTATTATTATTATATTAAGAACAAAAAATAAATGTGAATTTCGTTAATCTTAAATAGGTCTACGCTACATTTTGTTTTTGTTTCTTACTGAATATTCAGCATTTACACAACTTCAACGAAATATTTTAAGAACACAAGTAAAGGAGCGTAAAAGCTAGAATATTATTGCAACACCCCTTGTTAAATAAATAACCCCATTAAACTTGGCAGGTGTTTCAACTCCGTCTTCTTGAATGAGATTCAAGCACGTTGACGCTAAGCTAGCTCTACCGGCTATATTAACGTTTCTAGCTAAGAAAAAATATTATTATTTAGCACCGCGTCTTACTACCCGTTCGGGTTATACGCTTTAAGTACTAATTACGCTAATGGATTAGGAATTAGGAAGGTTGAATTAAAGGAAGTGAACCCGCATTTGCGTGGAGGGATAGTGGAAAACCTTTGAGGAAAAACCACCTTCAGTTCACCCGACCGAAATTCGAACCTCGATCTCCCCGTCCTCAGCAGCCGAGCTCAACACGACTAGAGCGTTAGCCAACTATGCCACCAAGTCGGGTAACTAAGAAAAAGTTCAGGTGAACAATGTCTTGCCGCACTTCGAAATAAAGAAGCCTATGTTTTAACATTAAGTTCATCAAGTGATTTTTTTCTACCAGATTGAGGTCTGCCATTCTCTCTCCAATCGCATGCTGGTAACTTTCCATTACGTTTACTGACTCCTTAAATAGGTTAGGTTTAAGTTACTAGTCACTGGTCAAACCTCAGCGTATACAATATTGTTATTGGTGGTATTTAATGTCCACTGTACGATTACGTTATGCCAACACACGACTTACAAACTATCTTGATTTGTGACAGAACTCTTAGCTATAGGCACATAGTCATAACACCTAGGTTGATAGTAGGATGAATCCCAAGACACGGATATTAAATACATTCATCAGTACTCTTCAGGACCTTAATCTCTGAACACGTGGTGTAAATTGTTAGTGTCTCAAAACACTGGGAGGTTGAGTTTCAAATCTGGGCCGACTGCACTGGATGAGATTCCTAACCTTTTCATGCTAAAGTGACTGTACTTCCTCTTAAATACCTTTCTAATGCTTTAAATTGAACAGCTATTAACCGTGATGTTGAAAGAAATAGTTTAAAAAAGTAAATGGTACCACACACTCATACACACGTTCTCATATATTTTTAGTAAACTTTCAAAAAAGTCGTTTATAAATGAGCAACGATTTAATAAGTTTTCAAAAAAAATATATATATTTTGAGAATTATATTAAACGTTCTTCATATATGAATTTTTGAACAAAATTGCTATAGCCATTTAAGAAAATGATCTTTAGAAATACGAAAATATATTTGTATTCTCTTCAAATAAAACACTCCCCAGATGCGGTACTTAATTTATACAAATCTTAAGGATTTTTATTGAAATCTTAAAAACTAGCTGGTTTATCCATTCTTCACACGAGGAATCTCTAAAGTAACTTTGCTATTTTTAGCCGTAGCCTATATAAAATAAACCACAGGGAATAATACCAAATATTAAATTAAGTTTAAATATTAATTGGTTTAAAACAATACAAATCGCGAAATTAGGTTGACTAATACACAATGTCAAAATAGAGATATAATCCGAACATGTTTTAAAAGTTTACATTTATTTTGAAGATTAGATTATAACTTCTCCATACAAAATATTTTGAACTCCTGTCTGTTGGTGTTAATAAAAAAGAAAGAAGAGTGTTTCAACATAGATAGTTGGTTGTTAAAGGGTTATAATTACATCCAATTAAAATTATTTTAGCATTTTTTTACCGCACTTAGCCCACTATTGAACATTTCTACCCGGTTTACCGTCCTCGCACAGTTTACCCTTTCTACCTATTTTGCCCTTTTTGTACTTTTTACATATTTTTAACCATTTTACCCTCATTACCCTGAAGTAATATCCCTCCTGTACTTTTTGCACCTATTTAACCCTTAAACAATAATGCCCTTCTGTCCTTTTTCCCTTACTGCCCTATTTATCCTTTTTTAACTTCTTTAACTTTTCTGAACCGTTTACGCGTTTTTACCCCGTTAACCTTTTTACACTTTACCCCCTTTTAGCCTTTATACCTTTTTTATGATTTACATTTTGTCCTTTCTACCATTTCTACCATTTTTTGCTCAATTGTGCTCTTTTTGCCCTTTCTTGACATTTTTTAAATTTTGGTCATGTTTGGATATTTTGCAAATTTTGCCCTTTTGGTCTTATTGTTCTTTTTGAATAGATTAACTTATTATAATTTTTACAATTTAGTCATTTTAGCCTTTTTTACTTCTTGTTACATTGATTACCCGACTTAGACCCGGAGAAATATGTTACAGTAAAAAGAGTGAATTTTAAAGAATTGAAAAAGTGTAAAATGAGTCAAAGGAGAAAATGGGTAGTAAACATATTAGTTTAGTATAAAATATATTTATTAAAAATAAATCACAAAATTTAACAATTGAATATATCATGTCTTCATGAAAAGAGGAGATTATTGTTAATACCAAGTGTCAGACTTTTGTGCTGGCGGCCGGGGTTCGATCCTCGGTCGCGGCAAAGATTTATCTAATTACCAAACCCTTCCTTCACCTCTGACAAGACATCTTGTTAATGTGGTGGAATGCCAGGCCTCCACCGTGGTTTGGATTCCACGTTAAACTGTAGGTCCTCCATTTCATTTCACAATCACCCTACCATTACACACTAGCGTAAATGCGTATAACCCAAACGGGTAGTAAGACGCGGTGCTAATAATAATAATAATAATAATAATGTTAATACCAAACTACTTGTCTACTCTCCAAGATAACCAAACTCCCATGCCCACCAAACTACATTGCAAATTGTATTAAATGTAGGGGTAAAGATTTCACACGGCGTTAAAATTCTTTCATTTTTTTCTGTTTCTAATTGATTAAAAATTATATTCAAACACTTCAAATTTCGGCATATTTTAATGCACAGGGGCTACTAATTTTCAATTTCAGACAGCTGCTTGCGGTAGATATCTTGCAACTCTCATAAAAGATGGTCCCACACACTCACTCACACACACACACACACACACACACTACACACACACACTTACAGACACAAAATCTTCATTTTATTAACATAGACTTTCAAAAATCAGTCAGTGGCTATGTATTCCTTTGGTCAATTTTTCTTTGAAAAAGAAGTATACAGTATTATTTATCATCCAAAACATTTCTCAAATATCCATTATAAACAAAATCGTTAAGAATATTTTTTGTAAATTTTGAATTTTCAAAACTCATTTTTCAGTAAACTACTCTTAATTTTAGGGCTAGAATAAAAAATCACAATTTGGTCTGGAGGTATAACATCTAAATATAAAGTTTGAATTAAATCCATAAAACAGCTGTAGACATACAAAGGAAGGAACCGATTTAAATATAAAACCTACATTTTTGGGGGTTGGAGGCAAATAAAATGTGAAGATACTTCATAATCTTTAGGTAGACAATTTTCACCAGTGCAATACTTTATCTTCTTAAGGAAATAAAATTCCCACCCGAAATCGAAGTAGGGTCATCTAGCATCGTGTTTGACCACTATGTCACTTAGTCACGTGGACGGGCCTTCACGTACAAACAAAAATAAACACAATGAAAGCCTCTCAGACTCTGTAGTGACATCTGATGGAGGCCGCAATATTTCACTCCCTTCTCGAGAATGTCTCGAGATAAGTCGGGACGCTCCTAACACTAGTGGTCCTGTCTCGTAAAAAATCGCCAATGTCAAAGGAGGAAACACTAATAAAATGAACCCAGCGAACATAACCCACATGGGGTTAACGTGTTTGGGGAGTTTTTTTTTTATAGTTTCAGAGATACCGAAAAATGCACATGTTTTGTTGCCAGCAGTTAACACTCAAAAGATTACTCCGTCGAGAAGAAAAACGGCCTATCTCAATCGTAATTTTTCTTAGTCGTTTTGGATTATTTATTTTTTGATAATATCATAATTTTACTAATTTTTTTCAAATAAGTCGTCAGTTTATAATATACTTCAAATGGAGGATGGACGTAAGATCCAACTCAATGCTAAATATGTTTCTCCTAGGTTGTTTATACAATCCAATTTTCATAGGAAGAATATTTTAGAAAATACAGTTTTTTTTAGTCAAGATTGATAATCTTTTAAGAAATGGTTAGTGTTCTTTTATCGGTAGGGCCTATTGATGATGTCTATCAACATTTTCGGCTGCAGATCACATGACTTGACGTATTGAAACGTGAAAGTAGATCTATTAACTTCCCTAGCTGTTAGATAAGGTTCTTCCTATGAAATGTAAACTATATTTGATACAGTTATTTACAGATAAAGAGTCACTCTGGTCTTTTCTAGTTTTCCGGTGATGGGGAGGAACCGGGGCTCAGATACAACTTGGGTACACTGAGGTTGTTTTCCCACAATTTTTTCCTGCTCTCTTTACGCACAAATGTGGGTATACGCCCTTTAATTTCTATCTACATCCTCCCTACCCGTTTATCGTAAATATTCGAAACTGCTAGAAAGATGCAGTGAACAAAAAAAAAAGCTTACGTTTATCTTATTAATATAAAATGAATAGAGCAAGAGTCATCATCACTTGTTGCCTGATTAGAAAGAGAAAATTAAGTATAAATTTGAGATAATTACGCAACTTGCATGGGTACAACCAAATATGTATACAATTTTAAAATACCTCGGGTCATCACTTGTATTTGTTCTTTAGTAATAAAATTTCCTCAACATTGCCGGGAATTGACAGGAAATTCCAATGGAAATGAACACTACAGGTCACCAAAACTTTAAAATAAAAATTTAAATAACTTTGTAACAAAGTATATTTTTCTAGCATTATTGAACAGAAAGGTTTACCAGCGATATAGTCTAAAGCAAGATAGTCCAACTTTCTTCATCCAAAGGGCCAGATCTGACTATCACTTTGCACCGCGGGCCAAAAATATATTTAGTTATCCTATCAACTTAATGAAACACTGAATAACCCTTTTTTTTAAACTGATACTTATAATACATTGTATTTTTGGTTGGCAGAATCTTTAATATTTACCGCCAAAAATAGGTTAATTATTATCTCAAAAATATAACATGAAATATACACGCACACACACTTTCACAAAACAGCTCAATACTAAATATATATATATATACATACATATGTATAGTAACCAAATAAATATATATAAATCTAAATCATTAGCTATTTCACCACCGGGGGTTTCCCTTTAATCTTCTTCCCGGAATACTTACTATGAGGGCTACATTTTCAGTGAACGCGCCTGCCAATTGGTCTAAACACTAAAGGATAATAATGTATAAAATAACTTTGGGAAATGTTCACACATTCACTTATAGGATGGGAAAAAACACAAGAATAAATCAACCTAGTTAGAATAAGACGTTTCTTGGTTACACTTCTGTCAAGATCGTAAACCACTTTTGCTCTCACGTGACGGAAGGATGATAACTGGGGCACTAATAAAAATAAGGGCACGGAGCTGTTTTATTTAGTAAATGAGTTGTGAGTTTAGTTGGGGTGCGAGGGGATAAGTGGCTCTTAGTTGAGGATGATTTCGGATGTCAGAGGTTGAAGAAAACAAGAGTTTTTTTTTTGCCATCCCTTGAAGAGCATTCATACAATGATTCCTTAACCTCTGAGGAAAAATATTATTATTTTTACTAGTCAGTCCAAACCCTTAGCTCAGTCGGTAGTATATTTGTCTACTGAGCTAAGGGTCCTGGGTTCAATTCCCGGCACGGCTGAAAAATTTATCATAGGTGAAATGAAGGTTTCCCCTTTCACAACGATGAATTAACAGCCGTGAGCTGGATGTTGTGTCTGTTCTAGGTTTAAGTTAGTTTATATTTCGTGTGCTGATATAATCAGTTGGTAAAAAAAGTTCGAGCTAAATATCTCAAATAAATGACAACATCCTATTAGTTCAGTAAATTTAAGCCCCTAGCGGGCCTAGGCCATGGACTGACACGGAAAGACTGAGGTTCGATCCCAACTGGGTGAGCTAGGAGATTATTTATCTTACATAGTATGGCTTTTCATCCTTTTTTAGTCAAATACCGGTACAGTTGCTCAAAACTTCCTATTATCGTATTAAATAACTACTTTAAGTAGCCAACAATTAATAATCACACTTGAGTGTAAGAATAGTATAAACGTATTTATTTAAACCTTAACAAATACTGAAACATGCCTCATTTAAATTTAATTTCTTTCAAACTAATTTCAACATCAAAATAACTAGCACATATTTTTGGTTTCTGGTTTATTTTCTAAAATGTCTTGATTGATGTCACCCCCAAAAAAAACCAACAATTATTTTCACACACTATGGACATAGAGAAAGGAATTTCTCTATGCTATGGATATCATTTTTAATAGTAGGGCAAGGGGAATAAATTATTTTATAAATGTTTTTTTTAATAAACAATTTAAGTCTGGAAGATATATTTAATAGTATTCTAAACGTATGTGAATATAAGACTCTCAACAGGTAGTGATTTTCTATTTAAATATTGTCTTGATACTAAATCAAAGCTTACATAATTGTTTTTATAGTTTCATTACGTCTTTAAATTAGATTCATCACTAGTACTTGGTATAAAACTACTATTTATACAAAGGATAAAACCCTAAAATAAATCCCCAAGACGTCAATTCATCACTGTGAAATGAAAAACCCTGATTTCATCATTTCAGTAGTAACATTTTCACCCATGCTATGAATTGAACCTAGTCATAATCACTGCCTTCTCTGCTAAGGTATCGTACTGATGATGAATTAAATAGAAATTAATTAAAAACTTATTTTAACTATATACTAGCAGCCCAACCCGGCTTCGCACGGGCATAATAATATAATAAAAGAAAATACACAATGTTTTACAGTGAGTTTCTAAA
>CABEEJ010000940.1:178497-197768 GCA_901482245.1 Timema douglasi | reverse complement strand
AACAATCTAAAAAAAAAAGGTAACGCAATTAGACAAGACAAAGTTTAACAGAAACCACCAAAAACACAAGAAGATGGAACATTTTGTTACCATAATTTTTCAAAATAGTTTCCTTCTTCAATGCATTCTAATAATCTTTATTATATGCTTTGTCGCACTCTATTGACAATATCTGGAATGTTACGTACGATCTCCCCGTCCTCGGCGGTCGAGCTCAACACGACTAGCGCGTTAGCCAACTACGCCACCGAGGCGGGTCACGGTGATATCAACTGTTCTTGAAAATATGTCATGATCACAGCAGCATTTGATGAGAAACTTTTTAAATGAGGAGAAAAAGTGTTCATTCCAAGACACCCTTGACGTAGATATTCAAAAGCTGTTGATATCACCATGTAAAAAAAAATTAAACTCTCATGTTTCTACTGGAGAATTATTTTATTTCTTTTGACCAGAAATTTTTTTTATATAAAAAAGGCAAAAAAACTGTCATTAACTCACCTTCTATAAATTCCCATTTACGTTCATTCAACAATCGTAATTTTGTTGTATGATTTTAATAAGTGTATATTTTTTTTTGTTTCGTATATTGTTTTAGTGAATAATTTTAACAAGATATAAATAGTGAATCAATGATTTGAAATTAATATATTGTGCAATTAAATGTTTAAGGTCAAATGACCTTACGATAGGTGTTCCACATAACAATAAATAAAAAAGAACAGAGTTTGAAATCAAAAGAAGCGTTGCGTCACAAGCCTAGCTCAAGAAGCCGGGGTGTGTGTAGTAAGCTTTGCGGGCGGTGTAAGTTACTAGTCACGTAGAACAGAGCGACCCTCCGGGGCAAAGAAACCATTTAAAAGAAGGGGGGGACGGTAACTGGCTCTAGGGGTAGGTCATGTGGCGACAAAGAGCAGTGTGTAGGCTTGCAACATCTTCAGAGTTTTCAACCCATGCCCTGGCGTGTACTTTTTTTTTTTTAGCACTACGTCCTACTACCCATTCAGTTTTTTATACACTTATGTACGGATTACGCTAGTAATTTTAGTGATAAAAAAAAGTTGTATTAAAGGAAGTGTACCCAAATTTGCGTTGAGGAAGAGTGAAAAACCATTTTGGAAAATAAAACTCAGTACATTCGACCGAGATTCGAACCTCGATCTTCCCGTCATCAGGGTGACCTGGCGGTCTGGGGGTAAGGTGTCGGACTTGTGTGCTGGGGTCCAGGGTTCAATCCTCAGTCCCGGCACAGACGTATATGATTGCCAAACCCTTCCTTCACCTCTGACAAGACTTGTATTAATCACAACTTGTGAATGTGGGGAATGTCAGGCCTCCACCGTGGTTCGGATTTCACGTTAAACTGTAGGTCCTCCATTTCGTCTCACAATCACCCTACCAGTACACATTAGCGTAAGTGCGTATAACCCGAATGGGTAGTAAGACGCGGTGCTAATAATAATAATAATAATAATAATAATAATTTTTAAATACATTCAATTTTCAAACATTTTTGGAGAAGACCATTTCAAATAGCTTTTAGATCTATCTGACTGTCAGAAAAATATCAGGTGAGTGAGTAGCACTCAAAGTCTAGGGCCATCTAGATTTCAAAAATTGTCTTAAAAGGGAAGACCACTCCTAACAGTTTTTAGATACACGTAATTTCGAAGAATTTTCGAGAGAAGGCCTCTCCAAATACTTTCTGAAAGCATCCAATTTTCAAAAATATTTGGGAGGAGAATCACTCTATAACAAAATAGAAGTTTCGTTGTAAAAACTGCAAAAACACGATCTTTTCTCGCTTTCCCTAAATTGTCTTATTTACTTCATCAGATAAACAATTGATCTCAAATAATGATGGTAGCTATCACGTAAATTTACATAAAAGTAGCTACCACAAAAAATTACAAGCATTGACACGTTAATTGCATTAATATTTATTTTTGGAATGGTTCGTTGCAAAGAAAAAATATATCAAAAATTGGTTTGGGTATGTTTAAAACTTTAAAGTAGGCCTATTATAATCTAGCAATCGAGCGTAATTGTTATAGATATGTATTTCAAATGTATTAAATTAAAACCACTTTCTCTTTTCAAAACAAAACTTTTCTGTCCCAAGACGTGGAAATGCCTGTTTCATTTTCCTGTGGTGAAAAACTGCGCATGAGTCAGTACCATCGCTTAAAACTATTTATGACCTGCGCTTCCCCAAAACTACGCATCACACACACACACACACTTTACGATGACACTTGAAGGGGGATAATGTTGGTGCAGTTTGGAAAAGAGCCCAATGGGATGGACAATATTCATTGAAAGGAGAGAGGAACCCAGCGCACGGCATTGACGAATGAAAGGCGCGGCCGGCGCTCCGTGGCAAGGGTCGTCTCCTGTTCTTGTTGGGTGGCTGGTAAAACTTGGCAACACCGCCTCTCGCAGGCAGGGCCGCCAAGTTGTTGGCTGGTAGAGCGACCAAGAGCCGGCTTGTGGCTCACAGACCACAAAAGTCACACTCAGCCCAAGACTAGACACTGAGAACGCTGACTAAAAGTCAAGATTGTCGGCAGTCCAGTTTTCAGAGGACTAGATCTACTATCAGGTATTAAATACGTCAATAAACGCGATATTCACTAAGCCATCACTTTTTAATATATATTATCAATACCAATAATATTATTATTATTATTAGCACCGCGTCTTACTACCCGTTCTGGTTATACGCACTTACGCTAATGTGTAATGGTAGGGTGATTGTGAGATGAAATGGAGGACCTACAGTTTAACGTGGGATCCGAACCACGGTGGAGGCCTGGCATTCCCCACATTCACAAGATGTCTTGTCAGAGGTGAAGGAAGGGTTTGGTAATCAGATAAATCTTTGCCGGGACAGAGGATCGAACCCCGGCCACCAGCATAGAAGTCTGACACCTTACCCCTAGACCGCCAGGTCACCAATAATAATATTATAAATGAATCAAATAGCCAAAGCTATTATTTGTGCATTTTAGTGAGGATTACTCCATCTAGATATCATATTCGGAAAATTGAAAAATAACACCTGGGCACGGGGATCGAAGCCGGGACCTTTGGCTTAGTACGACAATGCTCTTCCCACTGAGCTATCCAGGATTCGTCCCGTGCTCAGGGTCATTCTTCAGTCATATTTATTATAATAATTGTACAAGTGGCAGCATTAAGCCAACTACCGAGTCTAAGATGGCTGCCTTATCTGATATCTCGTGATCTTAATAAAATCACACATTTGTAGCCGACGATTTCCGCACGTCCATCATAGACTCTGCCTTAAGATATGAGTGATGGGCCCGGGACGATTCCTGAATAGCTCAGTGGTCAGAGCATTAGAATAATAAACCAAAGGTCCCGGGTTCTATTCCCGTGTACAGGTGTCATTTTTCAATTTTCAGAATATGATATCTATGAGGGACTCTCCACACTAAAATGCGTTAACAATAGTTTCGGCTATTTGTTTCATTAATATATGCAAATCCTGTACAATTATATATATAATTATCGAATGGCTGGAAATAGGCCAACTACCGAGTCGCTAATGGCTGCGTTGTCTGATGGCTGTGATCTTATATAAGCACATGTTTATAAGCTGACGACTTCTGCACGTCCATCTTAGACTCTGCCTTAAACTATGAGTGAAGAATGACCATGGGCACGGGACGAATCCTGGATAGCTCAGTGGTAAGAGCATTGGCGCCAGCCGAAGGTCCCGGGTTCGATTCCCGTGTCCAGGTGTCATTTTTCAATTTTTAGAATATGATAGCTATAGTCAAATGTTAGGGTTGACCACAGACAAAAAATAATGTAAAATCTATTGTCTCTTTTTCCAGTCATGATAGGGTTGGGGTACTAAAGTGGGTAGCCTACATTTCTTCTAAAAATATCTGACTTCTGTATCCTTACTCAAGTGGTGTAATTTAATGCGTCGGTATAGTTCATATCGGTAGTAAGAAGCGGGCTAAAAAAAATGGGCTAAAACAAAAATACCTGGAGCTGATTAATATTTAACGATTTTAACTTTATTTTGAATTTAAAAATAAGAACGCTACCAACATAATTTTTGATCATAATTTAAACATTCAAGAAATTATTGTTATTATTTACTATACACTATAATATAGGAAAATGAAATGGAATTATGAATATTACTATCAAATATTTAAGCTTAAGTTATTATTTTTTTATTGTTAATTTTGGTTGTGTTTTTTTACTTAATTATTTTTGTTATGTCAATCCTTTTTGGATGATTAGGATTTAACTACTATTCTTTATTAATCTTTGATTTGTTAAATAAATTATAGAAATTCGAAAGACGATAAATTCGTAAAATAAATAAACATGCTATCACAAGGACTTCATTAAAAGAAAATCATGGGGTTTTTATTAAATATTTTTTACAATATCATAATTATAGAAATCGCGGCATTAAGATGTGGATATAATAAACACGAGAAAATACCAATGTATTTTTTTTTTCAATTTTTATAGCATAACTTTTTTTTTTTCTAAAATATTGCTTAAGAGGAAGAAGCATAGAGTAATTTTCTTCACATGATAATATCAACCCCTCTTGAATATCTGTTATGAGCACAGAGGTATTAGATGAGACACCTTTTAAACGAAGAGAAAAAGTTTTCGTCAAATTCAACAACTGTTGATATCACCACCCGCCTCGGTGGCGTAGTTGGCTAATGCGCTTGTCGTGTTGAGCTCGACTGCTGAGGACGGGGAGATCAAGGTTCGAATCTCGGTCGGGTCAACTGGGGGTGGTTTTTCCTAAATGATTTTCCACTCTCCCTTACGCAAATGCGGGTTCACTTCCTCTAATTCAACCTTCCCAAATCTTAATCCATTAGCGTAATTAGTACTTAAAGCGTATAACCCAAACGGTTAGTAAGACGTGGTGCTAAATATTAATTAATTAATTATTGATATCACCATGTGATATATAGCTGTATTATAATTACTTACAAAATAAAATTACTAAAATAAAAAAGGTATTAATGTTGACCACAATATTTTAGTGTTTTCTAAAAGCTGCCTCAAATATTCAATCGTAGGGGAACTCAAAATATAAGCTCTTGTACCATATGCTATCACTTTTATCTTTTACATTGTCCAAAAACACGAATATAAAAACAAATTGATAAAGGATATATTTTGTATAACCCATTTAAATGCACCTATTTCTCGATTTTATTACGAATTGAAATATAGAGAAAATTTTACCAAATACAATCATATTTAATGTGGTCAACATATTTTTTTTAAAAAAGGTATTGATTATTTCTACCAAAAAAGAGAGCTGCATATCACATGACTTGACGTATGAATACTTTTATTATTATTATCATCATCACTGCGTCTTACTACCTGTTAGGGTTATACGCACTTACGCTAATGTGTGATGGTAGGGTGATTGTGAGATGAAATGAAGGACCTACAGTTTAACGTGATATCCGAACCACGGTGGAGGGCTGGCATTCCTCACATTCACAAGTTGTGATTAATACACGTCTTGTCAGAGGTGAAGGAGGGTTTGGTAATCAGATAAATCTGTGCCGGGATCGAGGATTGAACCCCGGACCCCCAACAACAGAAGTCCAACACCTTACCCCCTAGACCACCAGGTCACCCATATATGAATACTTGAAAGTAAATTTACTAACCTTTTTTTTCCCCCTAGGTGTCAGATTAAAGGAAGGCTCGTTTTCTAAGAAAATTGGAATGTAGGCCTACGTAAACTTGTTTGAAAAAAATAAATAATTACATTATGTTTAATGGAGATGGAGCGTCTAAGTTTTGCGAATGAAATTAGACTACACAATTACTATAAAGTCGTCGAGATTTCAACCTGTTAACAAAGTACCGACTCGAAAGGTCAGGATTAACACGTGTTTATTCACCGATTGTTAAATCACCAGTTTTTATTAAACAGGGATTATTTAATAAATCAAACGTGTTTAACACTATAAAAAAATCTCTAAAACAAAATTAAATATATTTTTTTTACGAGAGAGAATTTAGGTAAAAAATAAACACACGATGAAACTCCACATTCTCCAGTGTCTACAGAAGATCCTGGAAGGATCGATGTGGCAACACCGCATCGCTGGCTTCTAGCCCAATGTTTACACGCGGAGAGGCTATTTTTAAACCCTTGGTGTTGACATTTTTTTTTTAACCCGGGTGTAAGGGGAGGGATAGGAGAAGTGGGAGGGAGGGGAGGGGAAGGGAAGGCACATTGTTATGAGAGTGTGATTAGCTCCCATCCATCGTATGACAGGCAGTCATGCTACGAGACACTAGCACACTGTTGCGTTTTTTTTTGTTTTTACACACACAAATGCTCACTTCCGGGACTAAATTAGTGGTTCCTCACTGTTTTTAATTCGGTTTTTTTACATGAGCTAAAGGAGGGGAAATAGTTTCTACTTTGTCCTTTTACATACCGATGACCGTTGGGTTGCCGCTGTGGTACTCTTTAGTCTCGTACCGATGTTTTAGAGTGTGGAGGTCACGGTTCGAATCACAAGGCTGGTTTTACACACATGTTTTTAAAAAATCCTCTTTCAAGAATATTGAAAGCCACTTCGGTGGCCGCGTGGGTCTAAGGCGCTACTCTTGCAGTATGCTAGACTGCTGATGACGGGAGACAGAGGTTCGAATCTCGGTCGGGCGTACCGTTTTTTTTTTTCCAAATCTGTTTTCCATTATTTCTGCACGCAAATGAAGGTGCACTTCATCTACATATAACGTTCCAAATTCCTAAAAACTATTAGCGTATAAACCGAACGGGTAGTAAGGTGCGGTGCTATATAAAAAAAAGGACGAGTGTGTACTTTTGAGTTAGCTTTGTCATATAAACCTTAAGAGTAAATCGTAAGGAAGTTGTGCTATGGATTTTTACCGGTCAAGAAAAAAAAAAGTTGACCCCAGCTGGGTTAGAACCCACGAATATCGGATCCCAAGGACGAGCACTTAAAAGCGTGCACCACACGCCCATCAACTCTGTGATACAGTCGGCTAAAAATCGTAGATTTACACAAACACCATTGCACGTGGATCATCTCTGATTTAACAATAATGGAGATAAAGAGTAATTAATAAAAGTTCCTAATACAGAACATTGTTGAAATATTAAATTATATTAGGATTAAAAAAACTGCATTGAAAAGTCTGTTTTTGACCATTTTAGAATGTCTTCACAGATAAGCACTGTACACAAATCTTCATTCTGTCACAATAGGGACAAACTGTAGTTATTAACAAGAAACAATAGGGGCAAACTGTAGTTATTAACAAGAAACTATGTCGCTCTGTCCCCCATCGTCACCGCGGGAAATTTCGAGTAATCGTTCAAATACGAATGCACTGCACACATTTCTGGCATATCGTAGGTATTTTCTTTTCCCCCTTTTACTCCCATAATACCTCGCGCGAGCCGGGAGCTGAGTTGGGCCTGGTATAATGCACGCTGCTCTTAATGTACAAGTTTGACATCTTTTCTTTTGAACAATAGTTTTACACCACGATAAACTTAGATGAATATAATTCAGGGCACAACCTATTTAATACTGTGGTACATTTGGGGATGGATTTTTCTCTATATATATTATAAACAGCTGTACCAGTCCTAAATTATCTCATAATATTCTGTTATAATCTTGTTGAACTAGGCTTACTTCATTGGTTTGAGAAAAGCTAGATCTTTGTTTCCTCATTTTAAATTGATCTCAGAAAATGCTTCAAAATTCGCGTGAGATTTATTAGAAAATGAACAGATTTAATCTTTCCTGGGTGTTATCAAAATTATCAAACTTTATAATGCGAAGTTTTTAATTCTCTAAGTAAAGGTTGATATCTATCGCCATATCTTGAAATAGCAAACCTCTTCTTAAATAACGTGTTATTCCTAAACGCTGGTAACGTGGTCCTTAGAGAGATTTAATTGGAGTAGGCTCTATTACTATTATTCTCCCTGTATGACGTTTCATTTTGAGAGGAAAGGATTATTTATTATATATAATATGCCTCACCAAATTAACTATTGGGACTATATTTTAAGTTTAGTGTAAATTAAACCATTTCTAGTATATTATCATTTGTATTGAAAATGGAAACAATGTACATTTTACTATATGATTTTACTCTTGACCTTTTTAAAATTTACCTTATATTATTTTAGAAGATATATATTTTTAATTGTTTTAATTTTAGGGCTTAACATTTTTCCCAATAGCTGCAGCTTAACGTAAGGGTCAAACGTTTAAACTTACCTGCTTCCACAATCCATTTTTTCACCGGAAGTGTGTGTGTGTGTGTTGAGCGGGGGTTAAGGAAGGGGGGGGGGCTGACACCCGGTGCGTGCGCGGCCATATTGAGGGCGTGGCCACTATACCCATCATGCCCCAATGTTACTCCATGCTGGATGGATGTTATGTTTTTCCTCTTAAACGCTTTCATTCAAAGAGGTATAAATAAGATAAAATAATAATTAATATTCACACCTGCGGTCACATGGTTTAAAGCAACGTTTTTAACTGGTGTGCCGTGAAAGGTCAGCAGGTGTGTCACGGGAGTATGGAGGAATAACACACACAAAAAGCGAGAAAAACAAGTTTTAGGAGCAAAAATAAGGATTTTTTTAAATCCATTATTAACATTACTTATTAAACCAAAATTACATTATTATTATTTTAGAATTTTAGCTATTGAACTTTTAAACACAATCATAATACTTGTGTTTTTTAATAATAAAAATTATCTCCTTAAAAAATTGATGGTGTGTGTTGATAATGTTATCGTATTGTTCAGTGTGCCACCGAGTTGGAAAAGGGTAAAAAAAAAATCGCTGGTCTTAGGCATCAGGTTCATGATTAGTCAGAAGGCTGTTGATAGGGTGGCAAAGGCTGGGTGCAATCAGGGAGCTTTTTCATATGTGATTAATTTTTTAAACAGCCAATGCAACGTACAATTCCTTTCAAAAAAATGTTCTTCATACAAAGACGTAATGAGCAAAATGTTAAATATATCTTTTTTAATCACCGCGTCTTACTACCTGTTCAATATATAAACAAATGGGGTAGGGATGAGGAAGGAAGCAGTTTAGAGGTAATATACCCGCGTTTTCGTGGAAGGAGAGTGTAAAGCCATTTCGATAAAGCCACCCTCAGTAGACCCTACCGGGATTCTAACCGCAATCTCCCTTGTCATCATCAGGCCAGTCTAACAAGAGAGTGATGCCTTGACTCTTTGACTGTTCGGCCGGTGAAATGGGTTCCCGGATTATTCAAACACACGCAACCAAACGTTACCGGTTAGATTGGTTCATAGGGTGACCTGGCGGTCTAGGGGTAAGGTGTCAGACTTCTATGCTGGCGGCCGGGGTTCAAACCTCGGTCCCGGCATAGATTTATCTGATTGTCAAACTCTTCCTTCACCTCTGACAAGACATCTTGTGAATGTGGGGAATGCCAGGCCTCCACCGTGGTTCGGATTCCACGTTAAACTGNAGATTTATCTGATTACCAAACCCTTCCTTCACCTCTGACAAGACATCTTGTGAATGTGGGGAATGCCAGGTCTCCACCGTGGTTCGGATTCCACGTTAAACTGTAGGTCCTCCATTTTATCTCACAATCACCCTACCATTACACATTAGCGTAAGTGCGTATAACCCGAACGGGTAGTAAGACGCGGTGCTAATAATAATAATAATAATAATAATAATAAATTGGTTCATATTACCCACATATAAGAATACAAAATGTGCTATGAATATTGTCAGAAAAATTAGTAATCACTTTCGACTAAAATATGGTTTATTAAATGAAACAGTTGACCTCGGGGTGTCTTGGGGTAAAGTTCTCGACCAAGAACCCGATGTTCGTGGGTTCAAACCCAGCCTGGATCTTTCTTGAGCGATGAAAATCTGTAGCACAACTTCCTTCGGAGGGGAAGTGAAGCCGTCGTTCTCATGTCGATTGTGGCATGTGAAAGAACCTTGGAAGGTATGAGGGTACTTTCCGGCAAAATCAGTAGGCTCTTTCACGCTGGCTCATAGAGATTCTCGTGTGCTCATATAATCAGTCGGTTCAAAAAATTCACGTTAAATACCTTAAATAAAGTTTAAAAAAAATTAAACAAAGTGAGAGTGACATTTCTACAGACTAGTGTAATCTAGCCTCTCTGTTGTGTAACAATACACACTAGTGTAGTCATGCCTTCTTTCTTTTACATTCTCAGCTTAGTACTCTGAAAGAGGGGTAAGCTTACAGTTATTTCATCAAAAGGTTTTTGTGAAAGTTGTCGCGCAATACGAATTGGTTTTTTACAGGACAGTACTGTTTTTTGTGGCGATGGCCTATTGTCTTACAGAATATGTGATGGAACAGCCATAGCTTCTGGTTTTTAACTAAGAGCTTCAAAGGTATTTCTTTTTAAAGTTAGAAAAAATAATATTTCAAACTGACATGCGCTGAGCGCAAGGAGCTTGACCCTTGAGTTTTATTTTCCGAGAAGTTTTATTTGCCAATTATCTTTTGCCACGACAATAATTAACGCTTCTGTCAAATAATTATGCTATGTTTATAAATTTCCATGGAAATGTAAGAAAGTAAGCCCTACAGGTACCTAAGTTTTACTTTAAAAAAAAAATATAGTTAAGTTACTGTCTGATTAAGAGTTTTTCTTGACATTAATATTTTTTTGTTAAAATTTATGAAGAAACTAGTGTTCTCTTAGGTATTATTTGACTTGATGGATGGAATCTTGTTACTTTGAAATTACCCGCCTCGGTGGCGTAGTTGGCTAACGCGCTAGTCGTATTGAGCTGCTGCTGAGGACTGGGAGATCGAGGTTCGAATCTAGGTTGGTTTTTCCTAAATGGTTTTCCACTCTCCTTCCACGAAAATACGGGTTCACTTATTCTAATTCAACCTTCCAAATTCCTAATCCATTAGCGCAGTTAATACTTAAAGCGTATAACCGGAACGGTTAGTAAGACGCGATGCTAAATAATAATAATAATAATAATAATACTTTGAATTAGCAATGAAAAGTGAGTTTTATTATTGTTCTCTATCTACATCCTTTTTTTTTGTAGACACACCATGCTAAAAAAAAAGTATAGCCACCATATATTATATAGTAAACCCTTGAAATTAATTTATATAGAAACAGAGACTATAAGCCCGCACATAAAACAGCCGAATAATGCGTAAAACGTATTAAATTTAAAATCTGGGTTATTAAAGTATAAGGAGAAATATAAATAACTTGGTAGACCAGTTTATTTAAATAATAGAGTCCATAAACAAAATTCACACATTCTATAATTAAAATTAACAAATTAATTGGTCCAGAATAGATTATACTCTAATAACGGTTGAGTACCATTACAAAACGGATAGATAAAAAAAAAACTTGTTTTAAAGTAATAATTTGGTGCTGGCTAGTCTCAATAATGAAATAGCTTACGTTGGCTGTGAGGAATAAAATAAATTTACAATTAAAAACCGATATTTCTATGCACACATAATACTACTTAATTTAATATATTACACGAGATACTTATAAATTTTATTTATAGTTGAATCCAACCCGTCTGTAACAATTTCAATGCACCTCACCTTAATTAGACACAGTTCAGAAAATTGATTAACTGCACACAAACACGATTAAAACTAATGAGATTCACCTGAAGTTGCCATATACACTTTTGCTATAGATATTTAATTAAATTCCGGCGCATTTCAGTGTTTAAATAACAAGTTCTAACGTAATTACTAATTAAATCGTCCCCGATTCTGATTGTATAAACAAGCGAGATTTCACCAATTTTCTCAATTATATTTACCAGTAGATTATTAAACAAATATACGAAATTTTGTGCTACTCTCATACTAAAAAATAAACTATAAATAAAAGTTATGTATGGTCTGCTCAAAACTTATTCAAAACAATGTTCATCCCTTGTTTCAACCCCTCCCATTTTAGTGAACGCATAGCAGACAAGAGAATACCTGACATTTATATGACTATTTTTTACAAATCAACTTTACAAATGAGAACTAATATACTTTTTAATACCATGATATGTAATAGAATAATTAATAAATATACATATATTTTAATGTGGCCACATCAGTGGGATGTCTAGTTTATTATTAGAGAAACTGAAATTAAACTCTGAGCGAATCCAATGAGGTGCACATACTAACAACATTTCTAAAATATTTCGTCCTGTTAATCCGATAATAAAGCTTGTGTTTTGCGACATAACAATAATTTGAATAAAAGTGTTATAATGTGAAGTAGCAAATAAATTAGGGTTACACGGGAAAATATACAATTTTAACTCAAATTTGAGTTCGTTCGGCTATATGTTAGACAATCCTAAGATCGTTCCTAATGTACTTTAAATTAACGTTAAAAGAGGTATCTGTCATATTTAAATTAATTTTTTAAAAAGTATTTGTTGGGGGTCCAAGTTGTTGCTCAGGAAAATGTGTGTAGTGTTCCCCTCCCCCACCCCCCTCTGCCCATAAAATGTAACACACACTATTTTAGCTAGTAAGTTTTAACATACGGGCGATTAATTAGAGAATATGAATAGGGAAGATAGTTTTTGGAGGGACCAGGGTGGCCACAAAATAAATGAAAGAAAATTAGTATTAGTAACGATCAAGATGTTTAAAAAGATATTAAAATATTCCATTGGTTACCAGTAGACTTCACTTCCCCCATTCGGAAAATGTCGGGTACATCGTGTCAATAATTATGTCATGCACTATCGCTATTATATAATCTTAAGAATTAATTATATTTGGATTTCAAGTTGCTATAATATTAATAAAGAATAACCGTTGATCACACAGTTTAAGACGTCGGTCTCGCAATATGACTAAATTTAAAATAATAATAATAATACGCCCCCAGATACTCGATTGAGTGCTTGGAATTTTAAATTTAAATCACGTTGATATGAGCTATTGAACAAAAACACCACTCGAGTGGCCAGAATATTGAAACAGATTAACGGTTTAGAAACTATGTGCATCTCTTTTACTATGTAAAGTTGCTAGCTTACCTTGCATTATTCCAATATGATAGCTTATCAGATTGGGTCGTAATGTAATTTGTACATCTAAGTCTACTTACTACCTTTCAGGCTAAATGTAGTGTACGATTTTTATTTTTTTTAAATCGTTCGCCCCAGGTTCCAAGAATGTCCCGGACCAATTTTATTAAAATTGATTCTCACATTTGGCAGTTATCGCGAAATAACCGTATCTACACAGTTTTGAACAGCCATAATTATGAAATTGATGAACAAATCGAAAAACCGTGTAAATGATGTTTCCATCCTAGTTCAAAGGAACTTCCCGGAACAATTTTTTTTAAAAATTGGTCAACGCGTATTATTGTTATAGTGAGGATAAAAAAGAAGAGAAACACATTTTTTAGGAGAAACCATTTTGAAACTTATAAAGAGATTCAGAAATCATGTAAGGCCATACGTCCAGAAATTATTTTTTTTCGTCATTCAAAAGAGTTTTATTCTATGAAATGTTACACACAAAAAAAAATATTTTTAACTATTTTCATTCAAGAGCTATGAGGGTAAGAAGGTTCAAAGAATCTCACGGATAAATTTTGTCAAAATTGGTCAACTCATTTGACAGTTATAGAGGAACAAACATCCGGAAAGATAGACGAAATGCCAAATGGTAAAGTTGAAACAGGAGCTTTGCTACGCTCAATCAAGAAATTATTATATTCAGATAAAAACAATATTTGGATAGTTAAATACATACAATTTTCCCTGAATCATTACAATATTTCCCGACATTTTCTGGTTTTCCATATTTTGCCCGATCATAGCCACCTTGGAAATACATCTACCATCCTTAGCGTGAAAGGAAGATGTCAAAACCAGAGACGATAAAACAAGATCGTATTGTATCCGGCTGAGATTGGAACCTGGAACTCCTCTTGTCAAAGACGACAGTGTGCCCAGCGATTCAAACGCGCCAAACTACGGGCGTCCATTGATGGTCGCGCGTCACACACTTAAAACTTAAGCGGGGAATTAATAACGCTCGATTACACTCGAACCAGAAATTTCATCAAAGTGCGGGTTTTTCTGCATTCTTCACTTCACTTGGGTAAAGCTATTTCGCCCGTCTCAATTCCAAAACGAGGCAAATTTGTTATTGATATTATTAATTCTCGTCAAACCGCGTACTAGGGCTATCCTTAAATTGCACTAAATGATCTAATGACACACAATGAGTAGGGTGAATATCAACTACATCAAACTTAGAATAAGATAGAGGAGGTAAAAAATACTACCATCCTAGGACCGTGTCTGGCATAATGTTAAAAAAAATAGTTCTATAATTGTTGGTGATGTTTTTATACCCATCCTAGCCATATGCATATTTACACTAAAATAGGGTAGGATAAGGATGTAAAAAGTATAAGTTTGGAGGAAATATACCTGCATCTACGTGTAGGTAAAATAAAAACATATTTAGGAAAGAAAAAAAAAAGTACAACCATCCGGGATTCGGGTTCTTACTTTCTGCATACCAGATGAGGACTCCTTAAACCGCATGCCAATCGATGCAGACTATTTCACATAAAAAAATATTCCCCTTACATTAACCATTTAATCTCTACTCGGAAATCAACATAATACTTCCAAAACATCTACAACTCACTGGCACTATTCTCGAAAGTTGAATCGGGGACGTCAACGAACTTTTGATAAGACTGACGCATCTAATTCAGAGCGAGCGACGCTAGGTGTGTATTCTTCAGGACCAACAGTTATATGTCCCCTACCACCTCCCACCTCCCATTTCCCGTAATGGAAAAGGACTTCACTTCATTTCCAAGAAGAGTGTCCTCGTGTTTGGTTAAGTAAATGTTTGTGAGCGTGTGTGAGCTAATATGTAGGGACGACCGTGGTGACATTGGTAGAGCCCAACCAACACTTTACCACTGTGTGCATACTAATGACTAGGTACTCCTTGAGTAAGGGGAGAACGGGGAGGGGGGGGGGGGCGAGAAACGACCAGACACAATACCAAGATAGACAATAGCTCCACCTTCCTACTACAGGCTGATTTTCGTATTAAATACCTTGCTAGTAGCTCCACCTTCCTACAGACTGATCTTCATATCAAATACCTTGATAGTAGCTCCACCTTACTACAGGTTGATAAATTGACGTATGAATAGGTCAAAGTGGATCTAGTCATTTTTCTAGCTGTCGGATGAAAGTTGAACGGTAGCTTGAACATCCTTAAACGAGAGGTGAACGTCCTTAAAACTCCGTTTCAATAGTTCCTCCTCCTGTCTCCAAAGTGGAGTGTAAATAATCTCTCCGTGGAGCGAGTCAAGAGCGGACAGTTCTG
Source organism: Timema douglasi (assembly GCA_901482245.1). NCBI lineage: Eukaryota > Metazoa > Arthropoda > Insecta > Phasmatodea > Timematidae > Timema > Timema douglasi. The sequence continues at coordinate 182,307 of CABEEJ010000940.1, read as the reverse complement.
ATGGACGCAACATGCGATGTGATTACTTTTCCTCTCATTGTAGTTAGGAATATAAAAATTAAAAAACCGAGCACGATACTAACGTCCAATTCCGGAAGTTTGCACAGTCCTCCTACGACAAGAAGCCTGGTTCCACATACCTTTCTATCCAGGAGCTTTGGAATTATGTGATTGATCCAAGAGGATTAAAAAGTCGTGGATGGATAAGCGAGATGTTGATCGCCAGTGGCCTGCGGAAGAGGTTCTCAACCAGTCTCCAGTAGCATAATGTGACTAATGTGACTGTGTGTGTGTGTATATCCTCTTGGATCCTCTTGGATCAATCACATAATTCCAAAGCTCCTGGATAGAAAGGTATGTGGAACCAGGCTTCTTGTCGTAGGAGGACTGAGCAAACTTCCGGAATTGGACGTTAGTATCGTGCTCGGTTTATATATATATATGTGTGTGTGTGTGTGTGTGTGTATAAATATATGTATGTATGTATATATATATAAATAATGGTGGTTCTTAACAACGTTGCCTATTAAAATATTTTGAAGCCATTTTGCGAGGTGCATCGAACGCTTATCAAGCGCTTGGCTTAAGGGAAAAGTTTTAAGAAACACTTGGGCATTTGGTTTTGGTTAGACGTTGTATTAATCTGGGTTTTTTTTATCTTTTAATTTTTTTTTCGTGCACACATCACGAAACACAGCAACCCGTCTTTTTTAAGAGCGTCTCATCCAGAGGTTATGCCTGACTTAAGGTGGAGATGTAGGGAACGTGAGAAAAGGTCTGTGTTTTGTGTTTTCGCAGTTTTTATAGCAAACTATTTTTTTTTTGCTCAAAATAAATAAAATATTGCTTTTAATACAAACATAAGAGTTTAATTTTCTTCACGTGGTATTTATTATCAACATTTGTGTAATATCTGTCATGAGCATAGGTTAGATGAGAAACTTTGTAAATGAAGAGAGAGAAAAGTTGGCATTAAATTTCCAGAATATCTTTGACCGATATTCAATAAATGTTGAGGCTAACGTGTGAAGAAAACTAAACTATCTTTCCGTGTTCCTTAGATCTCAATCTTAAGCAGGTAATGGAGCTCACACCAGTCATAACATCATAGCGCAGTTTTGTGTAGTCTAGTTTAAATTGCAGTATAATTAAAACCAACTAAAATAAATTGAAAACAAAAACAAAATAAACAATTATTTTAAAAAGGAAAAAACTATTACACCGATTCCTCCAATGACAAGTGAAGAAGGCAGAAAACTGCAATTAAAAAAAATCTGGTCAGATCGTAATGTTATATTTAATTTCCTGTTTAATTGTAAATTTGTTTTANGTAAAGGGTTTACAGGGTGAGGTACTGCCAACAACCGGAAGCAAGGGGATTAAAAGGAGGGAGGGAGGGAAGTACTACCAATATTTTGAAAAAAATTGTTTTTCAAACAATGTTTTAATGGTTAAATACAAACACCAAACGTAAAACCTTGTCGTAGCTTTCTTCACCTCCTTCATAAAAAAACGTCAGTAAAAGAGAAAGGTAAACAATAAACGGTAGTTACATAAAATATTGGTTTTTTTAAAAAAAATAATAAATATTTGTATATTTAAATCCAAATATAAAAAGGGACTAGGTAGTAAAGTTAAATATTGCCAAAGGAAAGTACTCCGTTCTTGCTGGTAAAAATGTGTGGTAGAAAGACTAGCCTACTGACTGATATTAGGTATCGGGGCTTCCTCCCACGGAACTACCCAAATAAGAAGTCAAAAGTAACGTAAGTAAAACCTAAATTACCCACTAGTAGTTTAAGAGTAACCACTAATGTATTTCAATAGCGGTCCCCTTACTGTTTGCCTGCCTGTTTACATGTCCGTGAGGTGACCTGGCGGTCTAGGGGTAAGGTGTCAGACTTCTATGCTAGCGGCCGGGGTTCAATCCTCGGTCCCGGCACAGATTTATCTGATTGCCAAACCCTTCCTTCACCTCTGACAAGACATCTTGTGAATGTGGGGAATGCCAGGCCTCCACCGTGGTTCGGATCCCACGTTAAACTGTAGGTCCTCCATTTCATCTCACAATCACCCTACCATTACACATTAGCGTAAGTGCGTATAACCCGAACGGGTAGTAAGACGCGGTGCTTATAATAATAATAGTAATACATGTCCGTGATTTGTCCTTGGAAACTCAACATGCTAGTCGCCGGGCTACCTCGGTCACAAACTCAAATCATCGTGAATTAACGATTATTTAATATCATTTTAGTGTACTATTCAAGGTAACTTTATTTTGACATATTGTAAAACACTATAAATGTTACAGTTTGTTTGCTGCAACGACTGGGGTTATTATTAATAATAATGATATTGTGCAGCGAATATTCTTTTAGTTGTATGGAAGAATCTCTATCTGTAATATTATTACTATTATTATTATTAGCACCGCGTCTTACTACCCGTTCGGGTTATACGCACTTACGCTAATGTGTAATGGTAGGGTGATTGTGAGATAAAATTGAGAACCTACAGTTTAACGTGGAATCCGAACCACGGCGGAGGCATGGTTTTCCCCACATTCACAAGATGTCTTGTCAGAGGTGAAGGAAGGGTTTGGTAATCAGATAAATCTGTGCCGGGATCGAGGATCGAACCCCAGAATAGAAGTCTGACACCTTACCCCTAGACCGCCAGGCCACCATCTGTAATATTAATAGAGAATCAAATCCTCCCACTATTCGAGTCACTAGACATTATATTAATTCTCATTAGATATTCTAGAAGCCCTAGAAGGTGATTGCAATGAGACATTATGAACGCGATTGAAATCCAACCACTTTTAGGTAGCACAGTGCGCAAAACATTGCTAACAACCCGTTACTTACCAGTTAGTGACTTCAATCACTAACCAGTCCGATCACAGAGTAGTATCTCCGTGGGAGAAAGACCTAAATGTTAAATTAATTAATGGTATGGAGCCTAATTTACATGTTTATCCTTAAAATTAACTTGAAGTGGATTGCTTATGAGCGTTCATCATACCAGGCCCAACTCAGCTCCCGGCTCGCGCGAGGTTTGGGAATAAAAGGGAAAAGAAATTACCTACGATATGTCGGAAATGTGTGCAGTGCATTCGTATTTAAATGATTACTGGAAGTTTTCCGCTGTGACGATGGAGGACAAAACGACAAATCTTCTTGTTAATAGCTATAATATGTCCCTATTGTGGCAGAATCTGTGAAGCCATTCTATAAAACCTTTCTTTTGAATACAGTTTTTATCCAAATATCGTTATTATTTAAACAATGCTCAGTATTAGGAACTTCTATTAACTCTTTATCTCCATTTAATGTTTAATCAGAAATGATCCACGTGCAATGGTGTTGGTGTAAGCTTACGATTTCTAGCCGACTGTATCACCGAGATGATGGGTATATGATGCACGCTCTTAGTAGCTTTTAAAGACTTCGAATGTGTAAAATAAACTTATATCGAAATGGATCATCAACATAATGATTGTGTCTGATAATGGTCAAATTGATAAAACTAATTGTTATTCATCAGAGAGCCACTGGAGGAAATACTTATTGGTTTCATGCGGGTTCACACGTGTGCTCAATAAAAGTTACTAAAAAACATACTTCGACAATTCTTTTGAAGGTAAGTAAAAAAAAATTATGTAAATAGTCCTCAGTAAAACTTGTTACTCAATTGAGAAACCTCAACTCTTGAAACATAAAGAGTTGACTCTTAACATTAGTTTGCTACCTTTCAGGGCTAACCAAGTATACATGAAACGATTATACTAATATATATATATAT
>CABEEJ010000940.1:144229-165982 GCA_901482245.1 Timema douglasi | reverse complement strand
CACACACAGGGAGGGGGTCCACTGGGTACAGACAACCCCCCCCCCCTCCCACCCTGGGCGAACATGATGAATAAAATTATAATACAAAGCAATGATTAATCCCCTTGATGTTATGAACATGTATATAATCTATTGAAATTATTATTTACCATTACAGTATAAATGTAACGCTTTAGGTTATACTGTATAATCTTTAATGTAGTCTCATAAAGTAATTGGTAATTTGTTCAAAGTATTGACTGTGGATTGACATTTGACTTTTAACTTTTTTACTTTGGAACCCCCCTAAGAAGAATTTATGTGTGCATCCCTGATATTTACTAAGAATTGGTTCGGTCTAAATCTATATTCATAACAGAGTTGAGGAAAACATGTTTTTTTTTATCCCCGTGTCTTACTACCTGTTTATGATATATGCATATAATGATAATAACTCTAGTGGGAAAAGGACGGAGAAGGAATAATTTTAGAGGTGATCTACCCGCATTTGCATGGAAGTAGAGTAAAAAACCATTTAAGAAAAAAAAACACCTTCAGTAGACCCGACAGGGATTTGAACCCCGATCCCCCCGTCATCTGCAAGCCAATCTAACATCAGTGTGACGCCTTAAGAATGGCCTATTGTCCATCTGTGCAAAATTTGCATAAACTATAGCAAAGTATTCTTACGAATGGGCAACTGTTGTATCAGAAAAGGTTATTCAACCTATTTTCAATTATTCAAACGTCAAGTAATTTGACCTACAGTTGCCATTCTTAATCGATATCAATACCTATATAAAAATACTAATAATAAAGTTAAAGTGTTATCAATGTTGACCACAAAAAATATATTTAGTGTTTTCTAAAAAGTGTTATAAATGTCAACTTATAAGAAAATCAAGGTTTCACACGAATCGGTGGACAAGTGAGCTGTATTCAGCGCGGTGGTTTCTCAGTCAGTGAGAGGCCTGTCGGAAAGAGAGCTACCCTAACCTGGGTGCACCGTTTTAAAGAGATAATAAATTGTCGTGGTTTGTAAAAAAAAAAAAAGTCCCAGGTCAATATTTTGCATAGGTTTAAGTCAGTGTGATGTATTTTTACTTTCCTACAGTGTGTCATTAGTGAAATACTTTAGTTATATTATTATTATTTAGCACCACGTCTTACTACCCGTTCGGGCTATACGCTTTAAGTACTAATTACGTCTAATGGATTAGGAATCGGGAAGGTTGAATTAGAGGAAGTGAACCCGCATTTACGTGGAGGGAGAGTGGAAAACCATTTAGGAAAAGCCCGCCCCCTCCCCCCCCAGTTCACCCGACCGAGATTCGAACCTCGATCTCCCCGTCTTCAGCAGTCGGGCTCAACATGAGTAGCGCGTTAGCCAACTACGCTACAAAGGCGGGTCTTTATTTATAAGAATTTTTTAATCTGTTCACACAAACTAAATTTAAAATCCATGGATAGATGGATGAATACCGTCCATACCTTACTGTTTGTTGTGTACTATTACCTAGATTAAGTATGGTGATATTTTGGCCCATTTCCATGATTTACACTAAAAAAAAACCTTTAACACAGCAATTAGAAATAGTTGTTTTCTTCAGTTATCTTCAATCAAGAATGGAATAGCCATAAAACACGAACACAAACAGTCGATGGGACAATGTGTGTACGCCATCAAATATGTATCGAGGTGACGTTTCAAAGGCAAAATACCAAGAGCTGTCTCTGTTTTTTCCGCCATTGCTATACGAGTATTAGGTACGTGCTTTAAAAGGTTTTATTTTTATTCAAAAAAGAGAAAGAAAAACATATACCTCTAAACTCAACCTTAACATGCAAGCGGAAAACATACACGAGTAACGTAATGAAACGGTATCTAATACAAAATAAATTAGTAGACACAAAGTGTAATTTATTATCTTTTATTACTACAAGTTTTTTTATTCAGTTTTCTTTTTACAATATGCCCCCCCCCCTTTTTTTTGCTGCTAGCTTAAGCAAACAAAATAAGGCTAAACTAATCCATGCCAAACATTTTTATTTAATTTTTTTAGAAAGGAAAACATTATAAAGTACCTGTAGGTAGTAGTTTTTCCAAGGTTTTTATTTCTTTGTACCACGTCTTACTATCCTTTTGGGCTAAGCGCTTATGTACTAACTACGCTAATTGCTTAAGGGATTAGGAAAGTTATATTTAGAAGGGATTATATAGGTTATAATTTAGCAGAAATTAACCCGCATTGGTGTGGAGGGAGTGGCATTTTTTTTTTGAAAAACCACCCTCAGTACACCCGACCTAGATTCGAAACTCGATCTACCCATCATCGGCGGTCTATTCTACTTCTAAAGTAGCGCCCTAGTTTTTACTAGATCACAAACTTACTCTCGCGGCTTTTAAATGGAGGAACTGTCGTGAGATTCCTTCCGAAAGAATGATTATCTTAATAATAGCTTTTTGAAAGACCTTTAATTTTTTCTTCCAGAACCCTCATATTTAGTAGGATTCTGGTAGGAATAAAGCCCTTCCAGATAGTTATTTGTGGGAAAATCTCAGACTCGGACGGGACTCGATCCCCGGCCTCTTCCTAGTAAGTCATCCGGTCTATAATGGGAGTGAATCCATAGACTGTGGGGGTGTAATAAAAATACTAATTTTTGGCTCAGAACCCCATTTTTAATCACAGTCACCCAATAGTAGGAAAAGTATTGGAAGGGTGTTTTATTATTATTATTAGCACCGCGTCTTACTACCCGTTTGGGTTGTACACACTTACGCTAATGTGTAATGGTAGGGTGATTGCGAGATGAAATGGAGGACCTACAGTTTAACGTGGGATCCGAACCACGGTGGAGGCCTGGCATTCCCCACATTCACAAGATGTCTTGACAGAGGTGAAGGAAGGGCTTGGTAATCAGATAAATCTTTGCCAGGACCGAGGATTGAACCCCGGCCGCCAGCATAGAAGTCTGACACCTTACCCCTAGACCGCCAGGTCACCGAAAGGGTGTTTTAGAAAATACACTTGTAGTCAAACCCATGGTAACGGGCCCGGAGATTCCTGGGGTCTGGGTTCGAGGTCCATACTTACAAGTTTAAAAATTTTAGAAGATGAAAAAAATACAAAATAAAATATTAATTACAGGCAATGAAATGCCCATTCACATTTAGGTCCTTGGCCCTGTCGGGTGCAAGTTTAAAACCTATTTTATGGAATGATAGGCGAGAGGGTGAAAGGCTTGGCGTGGCTTCACAACTGACCAAAGTATCCTTCCGCGTCAACAACAACAAATAAAACACGGAAACCATAGATGGCGCTAGCTACCGAACAGGTCTTGAGGGGAAAAAATCATACGTTTGTAAATATCAGTTTTCTCGACAACAAGTGAAATTTTTATGTTAATATTTTCTATGGTAATGTATCGATATTTATTAGGTGTTATATTTTCTTATTTTTTGTTATGAAGCAGGCAGTCTTATATTGAAAAATGTCAATTTTATCAATATTTGATCACTGTTAAAATTAGAGGGGAGGTGTGTATATTAAAAGTATAACTTTATCAAGATGGTTCTATTCTTGAACAAACCGTTTCCGAAAAGAAAATTGCTAAACAATAAAAATTCTTGGAGATAACAGTTTGTTCCCATGGCTCTGCATTTCCACGACAAATGAAAAGGAAGAATCGTGTTAAAGAACAATTCATTCTCAGCCCCACACAGGCTCCTACCTACGGAGGAGCTTACTAGCATTGGTTACAATAATTTATAATCATCGGTTCAGCCTAGTCTTTCCTTCGTTTTCTAAGTACCTGTAAATTCCACCAACTCCGAGTCTATTCTTTTCGTAATGAAACCAATTTGGCGCACAAAGATATAGAATCAAGTTCAATTTAAATACTGCTTCATAATATGCATAACATTTTAGTGTTCAATTAGTAATATGCATATTAATTTTTATACGTGGCTTTTTCTTTGGTAAAAGTGACAACCAAGTTTAAAAAAGGTACAAACCAAAGTCAACAATTGGCGTAGTAGCAGGGGGAGGGGACATTGTTGTATTTCTACTACTATTTTATAGGTTTTTAAACTATCTATCATAAGTGATAGCTACATATCATACAATCAAGTTTTTGTTTTAGTTTGAAAGATTTCAAAGATGCGAGGGTTATTGGTGGGTCTATAAATCGAATGTGAATTTGGACTTTGACGTCCTGAAGATTCGCACAACATTAGTGATATTATAAGAGAGGAAAAAACGGTCACTTATATTCAATGATTTTTTTTTTTAAACGAAGGGAGAAAACGGACAGCAAGGCCGTTTTTCCCACCAGAGAGAATCCTACTATATATTTATTTTGATCAGGGAAAAGGCCTTTCAGATGTCCATTTCTACACAAATGAGTGTATACTTGTAAAGAGTTGTGTTATTTCTTACCTTGATGTGGTAGGAGTTGAGCTTGTGGCGAGGTAGAGAGTTGAAAGAACTGAAGTCCTGACGCCGAGAGAAGATGCCATTGCTGCCAGTGCCAGCTCTGGAAAAAAAAAACAGTATAATTTTAATATAATTATTCTATCCACACCTTTTAATCAATTCATATTTAAGATTTTAAGACTTTTTTTCTCTCGATCCTTCGGAGAGAGAAGCAATGTGATGGTAATATATATATATATATATATATATATATATATATATATATATNATATATATATATATATATATAGTCAAAATATTGACAAATGTCGACGTTTAATTAGGCCCTGAAACAGAAAAAGAGGTTTTCATGATGCTATCTTTATATCCATCTGTATCTCAGCCTAAAACTTAAACTATTTTAACGATTGAGCTAAAAATTAGTAGTTAGGGCTTTAATAAGTTCCCCTCAAGGAGATTTTAGAATTATATATCAACCCCTAAAATTAAGGGGGGTAGTTTACTGAAGGAAAAAAAAAGAGGAAAACAAAATCAATATTCTCAAAATACACTCCAATGATTTTGATTAAATTTCTTATCTTAACACTGTTTAGCATTAAAAACAAAATGTCAGCTCTCATTTTTCCATGGAAATGACTTTGTGGGTATTCTACAAAAACTGAAATTTCCGATTTTGATCATATACCCGCAACTAAAAGTATTTACCCCACCATTTAAAATAATGTTTCTCAATCAATGGTGTCCCGATTCGTTGATTTTCGTTCTTAAATACATTCTTTAATTGTAGTTTAAGAACCCGTATGAAATTTAGTTGTTTATTTTTGTCCAAGAATTAATTTTGTCTTTGAAGAGATTGCTTGATAAAAATACCAGCCTTCACTAGAGAGGGAATGTCATGAATTAGGGCAAGGGGTAAGGAGAGGAAAAGAAATCACCCCCTAGTAAAGAGTAGAGAGTTTAATCACGTGTGACTCCCGATTTAGTGTCCACACCATTACCCAGTGGAGTGTTCCTAAATGGTTTTCCACTCTCCCTCCACGCAAATGCGGGTTCACTTCCTTTAATTCAACCTTCCCAATTCCTAATTCATTAGAGTAATTAGTACTTATAGCGTATAACCCGAACGGGTAGTAAGACGCGGTGCTAAATATTATTATTATTATTATTATTATTATTGCGAAAGTAGCGCCTTAGACCATGCGGAAACCGAAGCTGGTTTATTGAATGTTACTCTCTTTTGAACAAATGCGCTCACACACACACACACACGATCGCCAACATAACATTCATTTGTCTCTCGATGTTTTAGGATTGTTAGATTGTTGGATTGGTTCTCAGTGTCGGCGCTGGGAGTGTTACCAGTTTAGGCGCGGCTTTGGAGGAGTTGTTCAAATCTTTACCTCTCGGAGGGTATCGTTGTGTGTGTGTGTGTTCAAGACAAGCCCCATAATATATACAATCCAATTTTCATAAGAAGAACCTTATCTGAGAACCAGATCTACTTTCACAAATTCATACATCAAGTAATATGATTTGCAGCCATGTACTATTTAATTTGTGTGATTTAAAAGTTGCCGATTGTTACGATCATTAATCGTAAAAATTATGTTTTTATTTGATAAAAGATCGTTTCTATTAAAATTGGACTATACCTAAGATAGGTGCTATTGGAAGTAGTTAAAAGGGCTCTTAAGGACGTTGCCTATATGTGACGTCATGGCTGGTCAATATAAGATTTCCCATGTTGATTAATTTACGTTTTACTCAGTGTATTTTAAAGATATATCTTTGAAACAAATACAATAATTTTTATATTTAAGTAGTTTTTTTGTAAATGTATTTTTTTACAAATCCCCCACAACTTAGGCTATTTGACTTGGTCACTAAAATGGCCCGTAATAATCTTCGTGTCAAGATTTATATTACAAAAAGTCCGTGGTAGCATATGTCTATCTAGAATAGAAAACAAGAAAAAGATAAAATTAAAAAGCAAGTCAATGTTTTCAAGGAGCAAATATTAAAGAGACTGTGTAAACTCGTCAGAGGAAGAGGGAATAGGTTATCAGCACATAGACAGGAACCTTCTCAGGGTAAACTTCTAGTCCCCCCCCTCTTTATATTTCATACATTGTTGTCTAGGAGTGATAGAGCTTAGACTGGTGTGTCGTTAAGATGCAACCCGCTTAGCAAAATAGCTTGGAATTCTTCAGGTAGGCAACGTCTTTAATAGTTTTGAGATCAAAAGAGTCACGTTAACTACCTCAAATTATACTATAGAATAGTCTCTATCAGTAAAATTAGTTTGTATTTGATAAAAGAATATTCCTATGACAATTAGACTGTATCCAATCGTTGCTTTGTAATTTCGAGGAATGCTGTTGGTCAAATTGGATACATAACACCTTCTAAAATATTGTTTCCGAATAGTGGTCCACGGCTCGTTGCCACCGGTTTATAAATACATTTTTAACTGTAGTTCTAATTATGTTTTAAGAACCCGTACCTATAAAAAAATATATTTCATGGTAGGTACTAAAACTGTATTGTAAAATTTCCCGTTTTTTTTAATAGGTTTTCAAGACAACGTTTGGAAAAATTCCCGGCTCATTCATTCATCAAATTTTCTTGGTCAAGGGCATTTTTTTTGTTCATTACACTATTCGCTCATTTTTTTAAAACATCCTAATAGCAACAAGACATCGTATTTAATGTTTTATGTACGACTTTTTGAACCTGTGTGAATGTGTTATATATAATAAATCCTGCACCTTCTTTTTTTAGCACAGCATTTTACTAACGGTTAATAAGGTTATATTTATATGAAATGTACCCGTATTTGCGTGGACCACGCGGCCATTTAAGCGGGTTCTAGCACAACCATCTCGTGTTAAGATAACAAAATGCAATGCCTGAATTTGGCTAACAAAAAAACCCTCACATTTGTTTAAATGTTTAGGCGCAGAATTAGTCAAGCATTTAAATTCCCTGAAATTCCCTTAGTTTTGATTCGATTCCCCGACATTTCTTTGTTTTCCCTGATACTAAAAAATGTCCTGACTTTTCCACGTTTTCCCAGTGTTCCTTCCTGTTTGTAGTAACTCTTTTTTTTTTTTTCAAAGAATCAAGTTTGTTTTTAAATAAGTTGATTCACGTTAAAGTTTATTATGGTTCATTCATGGATCAAACAACTCTTTGTTCATTAGAGGGCGACTCCACAACCCTTATACACCTTTATAACGTGTTTGTGACATTTGTTTGGTTGGTTACTAATTTGGTTGTTGGGTGTGCTGTGTGTAAAATGAAACACGTTAACAATTCGTTGACAAGATTAAACCACGTTAAAACTAGCTTACAACACCATAATTACAAAAACAGCAAATTAAAATGTTGCCAACATGTTATAATTAGGGGTAGTTTGTGAAATTAAGACTAGTGTCTAGATCTGATCCAATTAGAGAAGGCGAGTTGAGGGCAGTATTTTTTGCCATTTATATATAAAAACTTTTTTGGTCAAAAGAAATCAAATAATTCTCCAAAAGATATATATATATATATATTCAACAACTGTCAATATCACCATATGAATTATTATTATTATTATTATAACCGCGTCTTACTACCCGTTCGGGTTATACGCACTTACGCTAATGTGTAATGGTAGGGTGATTGTGAGATGAAATGGAGGACCTACAGTTTAACGTGGAATCCGAACCACGGTGGAGGCCTGGCATTCCCCACATTCACAAGATGTCTTGTCAGAGGTGAAGGAAGGGTTTGGTAATCAGATAAATCTTTGCTGGGACCGAGGATTGAACCCCAGCCGCCAGCATAGAAGTCTGACACCTTACCCCTAGACCGCCAGGTCACCCACACACCATATGAAGAAAATTAAACTCTCTTTTTTTCTACTGGAGAAATATTTTATTTATTTTAGTCCAGTATACTCTGCCCACTCCCCTTATAACTTGTCCTACCGGTCACTTGTCGATGCAGGAAAGTGTTTATCATACAGTAATATTTTATTTATTTAGCACCGCGTTTTACTAACCGTTCGGGTTATACGCTAATAATCATAATGGTGATAATAATAGGGATAATGATGATACTAATAATAATAATATTGTGCGTCTTGGCTACATCATTCGTAGCCCAGTATTGGAAGGATTAGACAGTACTAATGTACTATTGCCCAAGGGACGTCCGAATGTACTAATCGTACATTCTTTCCGTGGAGACTCTTTCCATGTCCCGATGAGATGAGGTGATGGTGATAGTGAGTATGAGGCTCTAAAACCAGTTAAAACACTTAAACCTAGCTTTAGACAAATAAACCAAACCTTGTTGACCGTTATGTAATTCCCCTCAAGGGAAAATTACCCAAGGTAATAAATAGCCCTGGAATCAAACCCGGGACCCTTAGGCTCGTAGCCAGGTGCGTTGACCACGTGGTCAGCTTATCAAATAGTAAAGACAGTATATTTATACACACATTTTACAGTCCAATTTTCATAGGAAGCGCCTAATTCGACAGATAGAAACGATACTAAATCTAATTTCAAGTAAAGGCATATGATCGGTAACTTATGAATGTTGGCTTTTCCTAAAAACATCATTGACTGTACTTGAACAAAATACTTGGCGGAATTAGCCAGTGTATATTGTAAGATTTTGATTTTAAAGAAAATACATTCACGAAATTATGATCAATCCTTACTTTTTTTTTATGTTCCCCATAACCCAAAATTTATTTTGTTGGTTCTTGAGGTGTGGTTTTAATTTTTGATTTGAAGTCTTCAAATAAAAAATAAATAGTTTAATGTTGAGTAGTTTTCTAAAATTAACATGGTGGTATCTGGGAAGTCTTGACATGATTATTATCATTTGAGATTAGATTACGGATTAGGCTACTTATTAATAGACTTTTTGAGAACGTAAACACGATTGTGTCATTACCATTCATTTATCTACAGACCACATTTCATTATTATTATTATTATTATTATTATTATTATGTTGTGTATCAGTTGAATCTCCCATCAGTTAGCTGAGTAGCAGAGTGGTTAAGGGTCCCTTTATTCGAAATTCGGATGTCTATCAACGTGAGTTCTGGTTTGAACATGATCTTCCATCCAACATCCAGGCTAATCAACAACGAAGGGCGTTTTTAATTATTTTTAAGGGGAGGGGGGGCACCGCACCTTAGTACCCGCTCGGATCACACACCTATGTACTAACTAAGCTAATGCTTTTTAGGATTTAAAGAGACCCACCTCGGTGGTGTTGTTGGCTAACGCGCTAGTTTTGTATTGAACCAAACTGCCGAGGAAAGGTAGATAGAGGTTCAAATCTCGGTCGGGTGAACTGGAGGGCGGGGGAGGGAGCTCCTAAATGATTTTCCACTCTCCCTCCACGCAAATGTTGGTTCACTTCATTTAAATTCAACCCCCCTAATTACTAATCCATTGGCGTAATTAGTAGGCCTACTAAGCGTTTAACCCGAACGGGTAGTAAGACACGGTGGTAAATAGTAATTTGAAAAAAATAGGGCTTAAGACGGTTATAGCTCAGAGGAAATGTACTCGTATTTGCGTGGAGCCTGGAGGTATAGTGGAGAACAACTCATGGGGGAAAAAACTCAACCCAACTGAGATTAGAATCTCTATCTCCCCGTCATTGGTAGTCTAGTCTACTGTGAGAGTAGCACCATAGACCATGTAGCCACTAAAGCGGGTATGATAAAGATTAAATTACAGGAAATGTACATACATTTTCATGGGGGAGGGGGGTGTGGTGAAGGCGGAGAGAGAAAGAGTGCAAATATCACTTAGGAAAAATACCTCTCAATACACCCGATCAGGATTCAAACCTGTACCTCCCAATAGTTGGTAGAACGGAATAAATGAGATTGATATTTGGACCGCGTGCCCACCGGAACAAGTACGGGCTTTGGAAAAGAATAATATACAACAATATGTGAGGATGAAGATAACACCCCACACACACACCCCCCACACGAGTGCATCCAACCGAAAATAGAACATCGGCTTCGAACCAGATAGAACAATCCTGGACGCTAGCAATATATAGGACAATGCCTTTTTTATTATTATCTATTTCCTCATCACATTATAGTACATCATAAGGCTTTGTTTATCACACAATTTTTTTTTCTATAAAATTTTTCTAAGAGCGTATTTTACAGCCCCCATCATACACTTTCATTGCCCTTCTAACAAGCCCTCCGACACCACCCCCTCCCTTATAGCGAAATATCATCCAAAATATCACCACACCCGGGAAAATACCCCATTAACGACAACAAAACACAATCAATTTACACATTTATCGCCTGCAACCAGTCCTGCCAACTATATATATTTTTTTAACGACGGGAAAATTAAAGCTTTTCAGCTTATGGCTCGTCAATCCCTGTTTTATGTTGGTAACACGCTACCCATGATGGAAGACACGGGGAGATGGGGGTGGGGTATGGATGATATAATGCGTGTAAAAAACCACAACCGCGCCCCGAGGGCTGATGAAAAGTTGGTTGAAAAGTCGGCCTAAGATGTTGCGAACCGCTTCGGTAGCCGCATAGTCTAAGGCGCTACTCTGGTAGTAGACTGGACTGCCGATGAGGGGGAAATTGATTTTCCGGTCGAGTGTAGTGAGGTGGGGTTTGTCCAAAACGGAATGTCCTATCTATCTCTATGCAAATGCTGATACACTGCCTCTTAATATAACCTTCCTAACCCCCTAAAAACCACTATCGTAGTTAGCACATAGACGTACTGCTTTAATGGGTAGTAAGATGCGGTGCTACAAAAAATAAAGATATTGCGCCTGATGGATTCCGACAGTCTGAGCTTCAGTTCCGACCAACTGTACCTATTTGGCTTAATTTTTTTCACAATTTCCATGATAGTAGTTTGTTTAACATTTAATATAAAAGGGTGCAGCCTATCGGGGCGCATACGTTCAGAAATTCCCACTATTTAATATGTTGTTTTTTGTTTACAAAACATAACTCACGCCAAAATGAATAACAAAGGGTTCATTCCTCAGTCCCGGCCCAGATTTATCTGATTGCCAAACCCCTCCTTCACCTCTGACAAGACATCTTGTGAATGTGGGGAATGCCAGGCCTCCACCGTGGTTCGGATTCCACGTTAAACTGTAGGTCCTATATTTCATCTCACAATCACCCTATCATTACACATTAGCGTAAGTGCGTGTAAACCGAACGGGTAGTAAGACGCGGTGCTAATAATAATAATAATAATCATCTCCAAGTAGATGCTTTACCACTCTTCCTGAATGCAAAAACGGGTATATTTCCTCTAAATTCTACTTTACTTAACCCTAACCCCATTTAACGTGACTTACTTAATCTGAGGGGGCGGAGTTCTTGATATGGCGGTCCGAATCCAGGGACACCATTGTGTATGGACATTTGGGTCGACCTGTATAATATTTTGTAGACAAGGACAGAGATACGTAGTTCAAGGTCAAACTAGACAAACAACCGACACGACCAGTCCCTTTTATTCCTTACACGTTCTGTCTATACTGCTGCATTCTGATAGGTAGGCACCGCGCCCAAGCGACAAGTGAGGATCTTGATGGTTTGTTTGCTAGTTGCAAGACGATATGTCATTAAACTTTCCGGCCGGGAAATTCAAATTAAGGATTTATAAGATCGTTTCAGTGTCAACATGTCAATTTCAATATTCAAGGACGGGTAATCTTTTTTTTTAAAGTTTTTAAATTCGTCGATTTATAAAGGGGTATATGCAAATGATTTAAAACTATATTTTTAAAGGTGACCTGGCGGTCTTGGGGTAAGGTGTCAGACTTCTGTGCTGGCGGCCAGGGTTCAATCCTCGGTCCCGGCACAGATTTATCTGATTACCAAACCCTTCCTTCACCTCTGACAAGACATCTTGTGAATGTGGGGAATGCCAGGCCTCCACCGTGGTTCGGATTCCACGTTAAACTGTAGGTCCTCCATTTCAACTCACAATCACCCTACCATTACACATTAGCGTAAGTGCGTATAACCCGAACGGGTAGTAAGACGCGGTGATAATAATAATATATTTTTTAAGGTTTTTTTAAGTAAATTTTAAACAAATAATTATTTAATACATGTAATTATTATGTCAAGTAGATGAAGGTTGGAGATTGAACTAATAATTTACACTCTTCTGATTGTATTTAGAAAATTATTGAAAGCAAATTGTGAAAATTCCAGTATATTTTTACTTATTTAACCTGTCACGTTAAATTCCTCAACCTTTTTCTGGGTTTTGTCTCGTTCTTTTCCTGGTGTATTCCTTTAAAATTAATAATTTATTATTTAAAATCAAATAAGGAAGGTTGAGCACAAGACGTATGTCATATAGTGTGCTAGCTGTAATGGAATTATGGAAGGAATAGTAATCTCTATGAAGGTAGTCTCTATACTATATTGAAATCACGGCTGGAAGGTTTGAATAAAATACTATCAAATAACATTTTACTACCTTTTTGACAACATGTACTTGTAGTTTAAACTTTGTGTCGCAATTTTATGACTTGTCCTACGGGATAGTTGAAATTATTATTATTATTATTGCACCACGTCTTACTACCCGTTCGGGCTATACGCACTTACGCTAATGTGTAGTGGTAGGGTGATTGTGAGATGAAATGGAGGACCTACAGTTTAACGTGGGATCCGAACCACGGTGGAGGCCTGGCATTCCCCACATTCACAAGATGTCTTGTCAGAGGTGAAGGAAGGGTTTGGTAATCAGATAAATCCATGCCGGGACCGAGGATTGAACCCCGGCCGCCAGCACAGAAGTCTGACACCTTACCCCTAGACCACCAGGTCACTGAGTTGAAATTGTAAAAATACAGTAGTTTTAGTAGCTTTGGGACGATATCTTAGCTAAGGCGGAAGTGCGTCTGTCTACTGAGCTAAGGTCCCGGGTTAGAATGCTGGCAGGGTAGAAAATATTATCATGGGTGAAATTGGGGCTTCTCCTTTCAAAGTGATGAATTAAGAGGGATTTATGGCAGAGAGCTTAGGTTTGGAAATCCCGAGCTATTTAAAAATTTGTTTGATATATTTTAATATCGTTTTCAACCAGATTTAGGTCATGGCTATCATCAAATATCTGATCAGTTTAAAAGTATAAATTTTGAGTTTAAAATTGTTTCTAAAAAAAATGTGTTTGTGGAAATTCGTATTATTATTATTATTATTATTATTACTACTACTACCCGTTCGGGTTATACGCACTTACGCTAATGTG
This sequence comes from Timema douglasi, assembly GCA_901482245.1. Taxonomy (NCBI): domain Eukaryota; kingdom Metazoa; phylum Arthropoda; class Insecta; order Phasmatodea; family Timematidae; genus Timema; species Timema douglasi. The sequence continues at coordinate 152,262 of CABEEJ010000940.1, read as the reverse complement.
TATTGGAAGGGTGATTGTGAGATGAAATGGAGGACCTACAGTTTAACGTGGAATTCCGAACCACGGTGGAGGCCTGGCATTCTCCACAGTCACAAGATGTCTTGTCAGAGGTGAAGGAAGGGTTTGGTAATCAGATAAATTTGTGCCGGAACCCAGGATTGAACCCCGGCCGCCAGCACAGAAGTCTGACACCTTACCACTAGACCACCAGGTCACCGAAAAATTTTACTTCTGAAATTAAAGCAAAAGGTTTTAAACCTAGATCTATCTTTCCTCTATCAAATAAAGTCATGTTTTGGTAGGGTGATAAAAAAAACATGTTTAAGCTACTGTGGGATTGTTTTATAGGGCCTTATATATGTTATCGGCTACTTATCACATAACTTTTTTAAAACACTTTACACTTAAACTTTTTAATTACTCAGAACCTTTTCCTACATTTTTATGAAAAATTATTTAAAAATATCAAACCACTTCATAAATAATCCAGGATTTCTAAACGTCTGCAACACTACTCAGAAGTCTCCCATGTAGCACCCGTGACGGCCTAGGTTCTGTGTGTTGTGTCAGTTCTAGAAATAGTTTAGTTTGTAAGTCGTGTGTTGATTATCAATAAGTTCAGAAATAATACCTCGAAGAGAGGTTTGGTCAATGAAATGTGGTAGGTTGAGTAAATGTCAGATATCGACCTTTATAGCGAGATTTCACTTTAGTATTGGATAGAATCAAATCACCATTAAGTAAAGCCTTAAAAATAATGGTATAACACCTAAAGTTTAGGAAATATTTCAAAATCGAATCCACCTGCCAAACGAATAGCTGGAAATATAAATGGCGTGGGGTATACAAATTTGAAAAGTAGATATAACTTAGTAGCTTCTTTAACTGCCTTTCTTCCGTAATAATTGGATTTACTTTACCTGAAAGTTTAGTATAAGTCTTCCCTCACCCCGTCAAAGGGAAGTTTGCCCCTACATGCTTGGCTCTGAGAGTGTAGGTCCGTGTTTGATCACCAGTCAGGGAGAACAGTATATGGTGGTTACTAAAGTTAGTGGAACATTTTAATATATTCATACATCAAGTCATGTTAACTGCAGCTGTCACTTTTATAAATATTATCAATACTGATAAAATTACACTAATAAGTTAATATAGTAAAATTCGAGAGATTTGATGTTCGTAATAATCTAAAATAGAATTATAATGACCTCAACTCCAAAATATTACAATTTAAAGCAATTGTTAAAAGGAATTATGTATACGTGTGTAGTTTGGAGTGTAACAAAAATCAGAGAGGAGTGTATTAATATAATTAATTTACGAATAAAAAACTTGTGTTTTATTTGTTATTTATGACGTAATAGATAAGACAAAACACAATATCATTTGTCAAAGGCATCAAGACTCAAAACACTTTTTTTTAAATTCAATTTTAAATATTTTCACTTTAAATTAGAATGTAGATTTTTAAAGATTTGAATTCGATTTGAGATATAAGATTTAGGATTAGATCCATCTCTAATAATGAGCTATTATTTCCCACGTTGTAAATTTTCATATCCTTTTGGGGAGAATGATGGTGCATTTTCTAAGCAGTGTCAGTCATCCTTTTCCTCTTTTAATATGTTGGTCACAAAATTTCAGAACAAAAAATTCCCTGACTTGTGCCTAGTCAATATTTCCATAAAAAATATTAATTTATCTCATATTAAAATTGAATATGTTGGGGAGTAGAAAAAACACACTAGATTTTCTTTAAATAGGCTTAATATTTGTGAAGTTGACTCAAAAATAAATAAAAAAACGAATTTAATTAAAGAGGGTTCGCGTAAAATGCGTTAAGTATATTTATCCTTCCTAGACAGCTAAAATTTAAAATTTCCCTAGATTTTGGTCTATCAGGCAATTTAATTTTATTTTTTTTGTCGTTTCTAGTTTTTCCACATTTTCACTAAATGTGACCACCATATTTTGCAAAATTAAGCTATTCACGGCGAAAAAATAATAGAACAAAAAAATGTTAGTAAAACAGAATAAATACATTATTTTAAGTCGAAAACCTAACCTTGTTCCTCTAGTAGCATGAGAGCCCTCTACCGGTAGATCCATACAAACCGAAGTTAATCTATTTTAGTAACTTTATTACGATAAAGCGTGTAATGGGGGATATTTGCATTTTTTATGAATAAGTGTGTCACGGAAAAAACTACCAACAAAAAACTTACTTTTTCCCTCTCTATCACACACATGTGCACAGTTAATTAATTAATTAATATTTATCACCGCATCTTACTACCCGTTCGGGTTATACGCTTTTAAGTACTAATTACTCTAATGGATTAGGAATCGGGAATGTTGAATTAGAGGAAGTGAGCCCACATTTGCATGGAGGGAGAGTGGAAAACCATTTAGGAAAAGCCACCCCCCAATCACCCGACCGAGATTCGAACCTCGATCTCCCCGTCCTCAGAAGTCGAGCTCAACACGACAAGCGCGTTTAGCCAACTACGCCACCGAGGCGGGTCATGTACACAGTTGTATTTTCATAGGAACATAGGACAGCCAGAAAATCTACCAGATCATCTCCCACGTATTAGTAATGACTTCTGACAGTCAACATTTAGGTATATACCTAAATTTTGACTGTCAGAAGTGACAGCTGCTAAACACATGATTTCGCAGATCATATGGTTCAGCGTAGGGATACATATTTTGGTCTGGTACCCTTTCAAAGCCTTCAGAAGTCAGCTGTGAGCTGTCAGTCAGCACCAAAGAAGCCATGGGTCTACTGTATATACCAAGTCATGTGATTTGTATCTGTCACTTGGACAGACATTATCAATATCTATGAAATATCACTAATAAAATTGTAAAGCGTTATTAATTTTATCTGCATAGAAATTAGTGTATTTGTAGTTTCAAAAAGAGTTTTTCCAAGAAAATCTAACTGTAGCATGAAATCGTGCGCCATCTATAGAGGTATTGCAAAACCTTTTGCGTAGACCATGATTTTTTTTTAAACTAATTTTCATTTCGTATTCAAAAGATGTATTTGATGTTATATCTTCGATTAAGTAAAGAAAAAAAATGGGATGGGGGAGAGGTCACAAATACTGAAGTTACTAAATGAGTTTTATATTATGGAGGCTCGCAACCCAACGATAGTTCGGTTGTTCAAGGTGGGAGTAGGGGGACATGATAAACGTTCAAAGTTTTTGCAGTTTTTATATCATAAACTTTTTTTTTTTTTGTAAAATAAATCACATAATTCTCCAGTAGAAACAGAGTTTAATTTTCTTCACACGGTGACCTCAACAGTTGTTAAATATATGTCAAGGATGTCCTTGGAATTTCATGAATTTTTTTTTTTCTCTTAGTTTAAAAAGTTTTTCATCTAATGCCAATATATTCTTGACAGATATTCAACAACTGTTGATATCACCATGTGAAGAAAATTAAACTATGCTTAGCTATGGAAAAAAAAAAGTTTTGCTATAAAATATTGCAAAAACACAAATCATTTCTCGTGTTCTCTTCACTCCCATCACAAGTAAATATGTACAGTAGTTCACAAGAGCACTTGCACATCTACAGTAGCCTCGTGGCTTCTTTGGTGCTGACTGACAGCTGCTAAAGACATGTTTTCTCAGATCATATGGTTCTGCGTAGGGATACATAATTTGGCCTGGCATATGTTCAAAGCCGTCAGCTGTCAGCTGTGAGCTAGCTATCAGTCAGCACCAAAGAAGCCATGGGGCTACTGTAATTGAACCCACTACACCATAAGGCTTGTACAGTCCAAATTTGAATAAAAAGGTATTTTTAGAAATATAAACACATTTAATTTACTGCCGATATTTTTAATAATTTTATCAATTTTTTTATAATAATAATAATAATTTAGCACCGCGTCTTACTACCCGTTCGGGTTATACGCTTTAAGTACTAATTACGCTAATGGATTAGGAATTGGGAAGGTTGAATTAGAGGAAGTGAACCCACATTTGCGTGGAGGTAGAGTGGAAAACCATTTAGGAAAAACCACCCCCAGTTCACCCGACCGAGATTCGAACCTCGATCTCCCCGTCCTCAGCAGTCGAGCTCAACACGACAAGCGCGTTAGCCAACAACGCCACCGAGGCGGGTAATTTTTTTTATAGATATTAATATTATTTATCAAAAGGGATAACTGTAGATTATATGACCTGTAGCATGAATAAGTGAAAGTAGATCAAGTAACTTTTACATTGTCCACTTCAGTGGTCAAGTGGCTTAAAGCGTCATTCTCACCAAAGATTAAGCTACCAATGGAGGGAGATCAAGGTTCGAGTCTCGGTTGGATGTAGGCCCTACTGAGGGTGGTTTTCAACTCTCCCTCCAAGCAAATGTCGGTACCCTTCTTATAAATATATCCTCCCTAATCTCTACAACCATTAGCGTGATAAGTTCATAAGCCGAAAGGGTAGTAAAACACGGTATTAAAATTAAAAAATAAATTTAATTTAACTTATCTGTTCAGGTTAAAGTTTATCAATAAGATAAAAGTAAATATTTATTAACGAACACTTTCACTATATAAAATAGAGTTCGAATAATTAAAGCTATGACTCAAAATTGAATTTACAAGTACTCGCAAACCCCTCTCATACAAATGAGAATTCATCGTTTATAAACTCTAATTTTCTCATCGTTGCACATGAAGAGTAAATACAAGGACTGGCCGGACGAATACCAAGTAAGACGCAGGACACCATTTATAATAATTATACAACTGAAATAAAGTTGGAATTATTTCAAATAATAAACATGGGAATGGTGCTAACAATGAGTGGAATACATTAAACTTTCATTACGTAATCACAAGAATGGATCTATTCCAAGAACTTGGCTACAAGGGAAAAAAAACAAGAAAAAACTTTCATTCATAGCATTGATAGACAGACTATTATACATTTTTAGCTATTACACATACAATATTAAGTGTTTGAAACTAATTTTTTTTAATCAATTCAATTTGATATTGAACTTTTAAAAAAAAGGTCTTAAATATACTCAGCTTTATCTCTTCCCCCCCTCCCCCAACCATTCTATTTTGTTGAGTAATTCCATAAATCGCTAAACGGAGTGTACTATTTTAATCCATTCATTTCCCCTATTCCTTACATTTCCTCCCTCCCGCCCTGAGCTCAAGAGCAACTTCCCCTCCTTTTGACCTTCACCTTGAAACCTGAAAATAAAATGCTTTGGGTTGAATAGGAGGAAGGGGGGAAGGTGGGAAGTAAGAAATGGCAAGTTCGTGTTGCTTCCCCTACCTTCCCCTCCCCCCTGCTTTTAGTACGAGGTGATAGTCGCTTACAGGGTTGCCAAACGTACCAAAGTGTGTGCTCTAAAAAAAAAAAGTCGATATAATGAGTATTTAAACACTGGCTTTGCAGTTTCCCAAACAGAGATTTTAAAATGAGTACACTGACGACACTCATTGGTGTCAAAGTGGAATGAAATGGCACGGGAGTTGAGGTAAGTATTTTATTAGTTATTTTTAGAATTTGTCGACCTCTGTAGTCTTTAGGGGAAGTGCTCGCCTAAGGACCCGATGTTCGTGGGCTCAAATGGTCCGATTTATCTTGAGGAGGGGAAGTATTATCATTATTATTATTATTATTTAGTACTGCATCTTACTACCCTTTCGGTTTATGCACTTAAGTACTAATTACGCTAATGGGCTATGCATTGGGAAGGTTGAATATAGAGGAAGTGAGCCTGCATTTGCAACAAGCTAGAGTGGGAAACCATTTAGGAACCTCCTACACCCTCCTTCCCAGTTCACCCGAACGTGATTCGAACCTCAATCTTCCACGTCCTCTGCAGTCTATCTCAACACAAAATTAGCGCGCTAGTTAACTACGCCACCGAGGCGTGTGAGGGAAAGTAAAGCCGTAGGTCCCGTGTCGATTGTGGCATGTAAATGAACCCTGGGAAGTATGTGACAATACCTTTCCTGGCAAAATTGGGAGGACCTTTTGCTCACGCTCATAGAAATTCTCGTGTGCTGATTATATCAGTAAGCACCACACATAAATTTTAAAGATTATAAGTTTTTATAACAAAACAAGACATTTACCATTTACCAAACAGCTTTTCTAACAGTCAGATAATATCGTTCTTAAAGGGTTTTTTTTTTTAGTGTATTCACGTTTTGCGGGGTCTGACAACATGTAAGTCAAATGATATTGTTACACCATTTTATTTTCCCTGCCGTTGGCATTGCGAATAAATGGGGGATTTTATGGGGTGTGTGGGTTGGCTTCTAGGATCTACTAAATACACTGTATTTGGAAATAATCGTCATTATCTTGATAATACTATTTATTATCAATCGAAGGTGATATTTATAAATACCTCAAATATTACTTCCCTAAAGATTATTGTATAATGAACTTTTTATTAACTTATAGAAAGTACCAAATACACGAATAAAACTTTATTCTGTTTAGTTTCGTGGTTGTGGCAACAAGTGATATCATTGGAGATCAAATTATAAATTAAAAAGAGCCCCGGTTGTCCAAAACTTGGGATAATCTCAACACACTTTTCGGAAAACTGGGGAAATAAAAATAAAATAATTAAATACATGTCATTGGTTAAAAGATAATTGTAGTATACAGTGATATATGATAATAAATACAATGTTTACATGTTGTAGTCAACATAATTTGTTTTTCACTAATTAAAGTAGGTACATGTTACGTGTTAAATCAGTTGAGTTTGGAACTGAGGAAGAAACTGATTAAATGTTAGATTTGAAGCATCGCGCTGTATGGAGAAGAAACTTGAACTCTTTAAGAAGACGGCAAATATATATATTTGGAAAGCTTAGAAAACTTAGAAACGTGGTGCTGGAGAAAACTTGAGAAGATCAGGTGGGCAGACTGTGAAAGATGAAGTCCTAAGAAGGGTGGGTGGGAGAAAACCATTTGAATACGATTCTTCGGGAAAGAAGAAAATTCTGGGTGCTGAAAGAGACAGAGGGTGCATTGGCGGTCCAAGTTCATTGACATAAGCAATGGACCTGTCGTAAGACAGAACAAATATTATTAATACAAATAATAAGAATAATACATCACTTAAATGCACGACAATTTTATCAAACGCATTCAAATGAAATTTAAAATTCGCTAAAATACTGTTTTCTTGTATTCTCACACTAATTCGGAATTTTCGCTAATTCGAACGAGATTCGGTCCCAATTAGGTTGTATTAACAAGTTTTTAGTGTATTCACAGTTGTAAAATTGGGAGGAAACCGCAGGGGAGGTAAGTAGAGTGGGGCCAATCCTCAAGGAGAAGTAGAGGTCATAATCCAACGTGTGTGGTCATAACTGCAAAGTCACCCTATTCATTTTGGTATATTCAAATAAATGGGAATTTCAGACTACCCACGCAATTAAAAAATGTTTTCCAGTTTTGATTATTTACCAAAATGTGTACTATGTATCCATGTAGTAAGTAGCCCATTATAAAAGTGTGCAATTTATAGGAATCCACGTAAATTAAAATCATTATAGCTTTTTTTTCTCTCATCACAGTTGGGATCTCATTATTTCTGTGCTCGTTAAAACAAAATTCGACCGTATTTCCTTTTGAAAAATAAATAGATGATAATAATTACAGACGTGTGCAAATTATTAGACTAAAAGATTAAAAAAGTAACACACTTTTACACGTTGAAATAATCTTAAATCTTAGTGACGATTCCACCTGTATAGGCATAGGTATTTAGTCACATCTTTAAAATGGTCACGCCTTGTTATTGCCGGGATTCAAACACCAAATTATTCGTCTCTATCAATAAAGTCTTTTGCGAGTTTTAAATGTAACATCTGCAATGCACTCCGGCAAGAAATGTATGATAAAGGAGTCATTTAATTAAATTATTGTATTGACAAAGTGAACGCCTTTTAGTCAATTTAGAACAAGGATTCTCAAACGGTGTGCCAAAATATTGGCCAGGTGTGCCGCAAGATTCGAAAAAAA
>CABEEJ010000940.1:113650-135595 GCA_901482245.1 Timema douglasi | reverse complement strand
AAGGGTCTAGTATTGTATAACTTTTAGTCAGGTATTATTTGAAGTAGGCCCATGACAATAACATTATTTTTTGTAACTTTTTATAACTGTCTGATACTTAATTACCTTCAAACCACCATGAATCCACTAAAGGTACAGTTAAAACTCAAATATTCCTGCGAGTTATCCTATTTGCGGCTTATCCATGCATCCATCATGGATACATACGTTTCATTTTATCCATTTCAGTGGCCAAATGGTCTAAGGTGTCACTTTTGTGTTAAGACTGGCCTGCTGAAGATGCAGAGATCGGGGGGCTTTGAATCCCGGTGGGGTCTACTGGAGGTGTTCCCCCCCCCCTAAATTGTTTCTCAATCTCCTTACACGCAAATGCGGATGGATTACCTCTAAAATACTTCCTTCCTCATCCCCATCCAATTATAAAAATGATCAAACATGCGTATTTCCTGAACAGGTAGTAAGACGCGGTGTTAAAAAAAAATCCTTCTCCGGTTAACCGTAACCTGGTCTTTCGAGACAATTACGCGTGTTGGCCTTGTGGTCTGAGAATTATATATTTGAGACGGGAATAATTTTTTTTATCATTTAATTTATTTGAGGTATTTAACGTGCACTTTATGGACCAACTGATATCATCACGCTACTTATAAAAAAACTTTAATCTAGAAGAGACACAACATCCAGCCCCCAGCCGTTAATTCACCACTGTGGAAGGGTATACCCACATTTCACCAATGATACATTTTTCGGCCTTGCCAGGAATCGAACTTGAGACCCTTAGATCAGTAGAAAGACACTAACCGAGCTAAGGTGTTGGACAACATTAATTTTGAATATTATGGAATTTGGGTGATTCAATCTGGAGTCAAATTTAGAAACATCGACAGTGGTCTAATGGTCTAGCGTGCTACTTCTTGTAGTAGAATGGACTGCCTATGACGGGGGGATAGAAGTTCGAATCTCTGTCGGGCGTACCGAGGGTTTTTTCCAAAATAGTTTTCCGCTCTTCCTCCACGCAACAGCCTCCAAATATAACCTTCATAATCCCTAAAACCACTCGCGTAATGAATAGGCCCACAAAAGCATAATAAACTCGAACAAATAATAAGACGCGATGCTAAAAAAAAGTTCATATAGTAATATTCTAAGTCATGTGATCTTCAAATATTATTTCTCATAGATAATAGCAATAGTTCAGCTTGAACTAATACTAAAAATAAAGTAAAAATTTATCAAGTTCATCGCAAAAAAATAGTTTATATTTTCTTACGTTTCATTCGTTTCAGAATCTCATTATACTACGAGTGTTAGAACGGATTATTCGTGTGATTTATTTTCTCTCGAGTTTCCATACAAGTACTCCCTACCCGGATGGTCGAGAGTCTGCTGTATATCCAAAGTTAGGGGGGCTACAAAACATATTTTACTAAATTCCCTGACTTTTCCAGTTTTTCCAGGCAAAATGGTGGGTGACGACTTGTTTTGTTTATTATTGATCATATATTATATATAAAAAAGTCTGTATCTACTAAGCAAACGGTTTTATCAGTTTAAAAAAAATGTTATTTTATTTATGTATTATTAAATTTTGTTTTAGTGTTTAGTTGCGAAATTAATGAGATATTTTAAACATATTTTTTAATTACTTGATTTTTCCTTAGTTTTAGTTAAATTCCCTGACATTTCACCGTATTCCCTGTCATCCGAAAATTCCCCGACTTTTCCAGGTTTCCCTTGTTTTCCCTGTCTGTAGCCACCATGATAGTCACACACACCCGTACCAGCCACCAAAGATATTGATTAGCCAACAAGTAAACGGTATGATCGGAATGAAGAGGGTGGATATAAAGGAAACTATACCAGAATTCGCGCGGAAACAGGATGAGTAAACACACCGAAGAGAAATTACAAGTCACCTTGGTTCAGTTGGCAGCGCGTCTCCCTGCCAAAATTGTCCAGCATTCGGTATCAGGCATGACGAACAATTCATAAGCGGTCAAATTGGGACTTCTCTTTCACAATGGTGAATAAATGACTCTTGGGGTAAGGAGGGAAACCTTGGACAGGTTTCATCATTTACAGTTCACACGCAAATGTTGTCCGCTTACTTAACATAACCTAATCTAACTTAAGCCTGGGTTGGCTTGATAAAATTGTAAGCTATAGCCTACTAATTTATCCTATGAGCTAGGCCAAAATTTCAGGATTAACGAACTTAGACTATGCTAAACTAGTACATACTGAAGCTCTTAGGATGTATCAAGTCGGCCTAATCCGATCTAGTTTGTCTTGGAATCGGGTTTGGACGGTGATGTTTATCAAAAGCTCTTGACAGTTAAAAATTACGAGTTTGAGCAGTGTAACAAACCGGACCACGATCAATAAATTTATCGAGAATTAGATGTCCAAACTATCTGAAACACTTAGTCTATATTATTTTAATTATTTGACACACTCAGTATATCAGACTACATTAATTATCTAGAACCGTGTTCCTCAAAACATTTTTAGTTCATGGTACACTTGACAAGTTTTATTCAAATTTAAAAAATGACACCTGGACATGAAAATCGAACCCAGAACTTTTGGGTTTATAAAGCCGATGCTCTCTAAACAATGCGCTCTCTAGAATTCGTTCAACTTAAAAGAATGTGATATTTAAATCCGACTATAATAACCATAATTATCAAATATGATAGCTTTGTTATTTAATCCACACTTAACAAGTGCAACATTTTATTTGGTTTGGTTGCGAGCTGCGATAGCAGAAAATTGATTACACATCCAGTCCAACGGTTGTAAGGTTGTAAGGTAGGTAGGTAAGGTAAGGTAGAGTCAAAGTTAGAAAAGTATATATCAATTTGATTTTCCTGAAGTAGCTTCAAAGGTTCCAAGGTTTACACTATTTATCTTTTAACATTTGGAAACATTTCGCTCAAACCATTAGACATTTGGGTGGACCATAATTCTTCACCTCAAGTGAAAGCTAATGATTTGTCAGATGTAGGTTATTTTTGAACAGAGATAAGAATGACCTGGTGGTCTAGGGGTAAGGTGTTGGACTTCTGTGCTGGGGCCCGGGGTTCAATCCCCGGTCCTGGCAAAGATTTATCTGATTACCAAACCCTTCCTTCACCTCTGACAAGACATCTTGTGAATGTGGGGAATGCCAGGCCTCCACCGTGGTTCGGATTCCACGTTAAACTGTAGGTCCTCCATTTCATCTCACAATCACCCTATCATTACACATTAGCGTAAGTGCGTAGCCTATAACCCGAAAGGGTAGTAAGACGTGGTGCTAATAATAATAATGAACAGAGATGTGTGGCGCTTCAGGCTGTGGTCGAACGGCATACTTTTAAGGAACACTGGTATAAACCTTCTAAAAGGTGTCAATATAATAGGATACTAGTATACAGAAACCGGTCCACGTTAAAGATCAAAAAACAAACACACACAAAAACGACGACCACCACGTAGGAGCCAAAGGCATAAACAACTGTGACGTAATGCACTTGACGTGAAGTTGGGTATAACTTGGAAAGAAGCATCATAGATAAATGTTATTCGATGTAATCACGTGGCAATAAACTCTATGGCTTGCATTTGTTGGTTACTCATAGCTGATTGTAAGAAATATTATAATTTTATTTCAAGTTGCATTTCAACATAGGGATGCAAATGCTGAGTTGTCTTCAAATAAGTAAGAAAATTGACCATAACCAATTAATGTTACCTAAGTTGACCGAAAATATTGTGTCTAAAATGTACAAAAAAGTGTGCAGATATTAAAAGAAAGAAAAAAAGGGAGTTGAGTTAAAATGTGCACCTTACCTTTAAAATAGATTTTACATTATAAATGAAATTATTGAAAAAGTTTTGCAGGTTTTTTGCTTCATCTATTCAATTTTTTTTGTAGACCAATTGGCAAAATCTTTTCTGTAAATAATTATTTTGCAAAGACCTATGTAGCGGGAATCTTTTTTTGCTTTTTTTTATAAGGAATTTATTTGTAGCTTTGCATTTTATTTGATAGGCCCTACTTAAATTTCTCACTTCTGTTTAAGTTAATCTAGCGTCCAGATTTATTTCCATACTTTTATCATCTAAAAAATACATATTTTATTTTTTAATAAATTAAATGTATTTCCTTTCTTTATAACTTACTTTATTTTAGATAGATTTGGTGGCTTCTAGGTGCACCTCCCTGATAGAACTTTATACTTAGATTTGGGGTAAAAATTCGTTAAAAGGTAGTTTCTAAATATACATTTAAAAAAATTGAAAATATTTAAAAAATAGATCTATTGTTTAGAATATCTGGGGTTATTTTCTTTTAAGGGTAGTAAACTTATTCAAAATAGAAGACAAAAAAAAAATCATGCTATTTTATAAATGGCCCAGTGATTTGATTCAAAATGGGTTTCTGTAAGATTTTTTACATTATAAATAATTATATGTATATATTTGTTTTTTTAAATCATTTTATAGTAGCTTACTGATTATTGATTTTTGTAAAATTCGGATGTTTTTAAAAATAGCTTTAACGATTTTGTTCAAAATTGGTAGAGGTTGACTATATTAGATGATAAATATAAAAAACATATACTTTATAATTTTATTTAAAAAATAATTTAAGGCTAATTAATTTCCAAAAAAAAATATAAAATTGGAAAATTTCCAAAATATTGATATTAGATAGTTCAAAATAGTTACCAGGGACCAGTTTTTCTTTATAAATAAGAATAACGTTAAATTTATTTTATAAATAAAAAAATAATTCTGAGCTATTTTGCAAATAAATAATTTTTGAAAATTTTAACTTTGTTAAATACTCGTATATTTGAACCGTTTGGTTTAAAAATATACTTTTGGGTATTTTATTCGTGTGTATCACAAACTAGTGCGTGATGGTTATCCAAAGGATCAGTTCTGATAGCCGTATAAAATTCAATGAAGTGAGAAATAACAACCTGGACACGAGAATTGAGTCACGCGGCACCGTGGTCTGTAATTGTAGAGAGCTCTCGAGTGACCGATACTTTCACCAGTTACCACATATAGATAGACTCGATACACAAACAGCTAGTGAGAGATGGTAGATTACGTGACAACCAGGATGGTTCAGTGTTAGTGTGTATAGGTGTGCAAAGTCAGGGGTCCCGAGTTCGATACCCAAGTCTATGTTGTATTTTTTTCACTTAATTGAATTACTTTTGGGCAGTTTATTGAAAGCCCATTTTTTGAACATTTTCCTACAAAATGTAATAATCCATATGAGCTACCTTGTAAGATTTTGTCGTATCATTTATTTACTAAGTAATTCTAAAACAAACTTATTTTACTTTACAGATTGTAACAGTTAGGAAATTAATATCTTAAATGGACAGTTAATTATTTTATTTTCGCGTCGTGTCTTCCTACCTTCCTACTTTATGCCAGAGGTTTTAGGGATTATGAAAGTTATATTTATAGTAAATGTACCTACATTTGCGTGGAGGGAGAGTGGAAAACAATTTTGGAAAAACCACCCTAAGTACATCCGACCGAGATTCGAAATTCGATCTCCCTGTCATTGGCAGTCTAGTATATTACGAGAGTAGTGCGTTAGACCACGCGGCCATCGAAGCGGGTGACAGTTAATTACTAGCCTACTATAATGAGACAGTTACTGTCTAAACATACACACGTCTCGTGGCCCCCATTATGAAAAACACTACACTCATGTCTGGGAATCTATCTAACTTACGACCCGCCTCGGTGGCGTAGTTGGCTATCGCGCTTGTCGTGTTGAGCTCGACTGCTGAGGACGGGGAGATCGAGGTTCGAATCTCGGTCGGGTGAACTGGGTGGTGGCTTTTCCTAAATGGTTTTCCACTCTCCCTCCACGCAAATGCGGGTTCACTTCCTTTATTCAACCTTCCTAATCCATTAGCGTAATTAGTACTTAAAGCGTATAACCCGAACGGGTAGTAAGATGCGGTGCTAAATAATAATAATAATAATAATAATAATTTAAGGTGCGGTGAAAGGGGACGCTAGAAAATGCCAGTGTTTTTTACAGTTTTTATGGCAAACTTTTTTTTTGACAAAATAAATAAAATATTGCTTCAGTATAAACATAGAATATAATTTTCTTCACATAATGACCTTAAGATTTCTTGAATATCTGTCAAGGGTAATTTGGGAACTGTTGCGGTCACCATTTAAAGAAAATTTAACGCTATGTTTTGTACTGAAGCTACAATTGATTTATTTTGTACAAAAAAAAAAAGATTTACATAAAAACTGCAAACACAATGGTCTTTTCTCGCGTCCCCTTCCATCCCACCTCAAACGATCCGATTGAGATTTGAGAATCTCGTGTAAATTAATCGTTTGGACTGTTATCTGAGAGTCATGTAACTGTAATCTACGAGTAGATCTGATGTGAAATAAAATGTATTTATATTGAAATATATAAGTGACCTGGTGGTCTAGGGGTAAGGTGTCGGACTTCTGTGCTTGGGGTCCGGGGCTCAATCCTCGGTCCCGGCATATATTTATCTGATTACCAAACCCTTCCTTCACCTCTGACAAGACATCTTGTGAATGTGAGGAATGCCAGGCCTCCACCGTGGTTCGGATTCCACGTTAAACTGTAGGTCCTCCATTTCATCTCAGAATCACCCTACCATTACACATTAGCGTAAGTGCGCATAACCCGAACGGGTAGTAAGACGCGGTGCTAATAATAATAATATATTGAAATACTCATCCCCTTCAAGGGCTGTGGTTCCTAGGTTTGAGCACACATATTCCAAGAAGACAAACTTTGTAAGCGATGGTGCTACAGAGAAATGAAATCGTCTGGACCGTTTTATGCTCCTCAAGTTGTCAAAGCTACTAAAAAACACGCCCCAATCAAGGAATAGTTTTTAAAAGAAACCCGTTCGGGAAGAACATAAAAGCGTTTATAAAAACCCAACATTCCTCAGCAACAGGTCGACTTGAAAACCTGATTAAGACACCACGTGTTTATTTTGTTTTGTTTTTTTAAGAATCATAAATAGCTTGCGACACCAAAACTCTATTTAAATTTTTCTTTCAAATTAAAAGTGAAGCATTAAATATGTTTATTTAATGTTTGTTTAATTAAATGCGTAGGTTCGTAACAATTGCCAAAGTTCGAGAGAATATCTATGTCAATATTTTTGGCACTCCGATGTACTACGCTGGCGTGAAGTTTGCGTCCAGACTCAAGGGCGATACATATATTTAAAGAACCTACATGTAAGTGGCTAGGTTTTGTAGACCAGGTTAGGTTAGATTATACGCATGGCAGTATTTATGGCGACCGCAAAGTTCATGATAAAAAACAAGACCAGGGTTCAAGAAAATCCTACGGAACCCTTACTATTCGTTCGGGCCATCCACACGTATTTAAAACCGTATTTAAAATTACTCATGAATTTTTGTAAAAGTTATATATTATTTAATTAAAATATAATCGTGAACATTAAATTTATTTGTTGTTTAAGTGGTTTATTTGTTTTGTGTGAATACTATTTATTATGTCAACAAAATATAGTTTTGAGCATTAAATGATATTTAAAAATGTATTTAATAAAACGGTTGTTTCTAAAATAATTTACCTCGGTGGCGTAGTTGACTGACGCGCTTGTTTCGTGTAGTGGCAGACGGTCGAGGACGGGGGATTTCAAGGTTAGAATCTCGGTCAGGTAAACTAAGGGTGTTTTCCGCTCTCCCTCTACGCAAATGTGGATTCAACCTTCCCAATTCCTAATCTGGTTGAACTCGCGGTTCTGATTCTTCTTGCAATCTGTTGTAATATTTGGTTTTGTTGAAGTGTACATAGAGAAGAGCCAGCCTCGTAAAGATTGTTAACTTTCTAAAAAGAGTGCAGAGTAATAGATACCCGCCTCGGTGACGCAGTTGGCTGACGCACCAGATTCGTGTTGAGCTAGACTACGGAGGACGGGGAGGTGGGGGGAAGATCGAGGTTCGAATTTCGGTCGGGTGAACTGGGGTGGTTTTTCCACTCTCCCTCCCCACTTCAATGCGGGTGCAACCTTCCCAATTCCTAGTCCATTAGCGTAAATAGTACTTAAGCGTATTATAACCCGAAAGGTTAGTAATATGCGGTGCTAAAAAGAGTAATAAATAGCAAACTGGCCTACACTAGAAGACAAAGTAGTAATCACTGCTTCGGTGGTCGCAAGATCTAACGCTCTACTCTCGCATTAGGCTATAGACGGGGAGATTGAGGTTCGAATCTCGGCCGGGTGTACTGAGGGAGGTAGTTTGAGTCCATACCTGCACTTGGAAGGTTTTGTTTTGACCATTTTGTTTATGATTTCACCCTCTCATAGTTAATTAAGTACAGTGACACTAATATGTTATACATCGGTGGTCACGGGGCTACAAGTCGTCAGGCTCGCACTAGATTAACTTTACGGGGGAATAAGTGTAGTAAAGCCCGAACCGGTAGTAAAAAATGCTGTGGAAAAACAACTTTTTATAGGTAGATCCAAATTTTTATACAAAGAGACTTTTACGAAACACAAACTTTTATCAGCCGACATTTATAAGATAAAACTACAGTATCGGTGATATTTTATAGGTATTAATAGTATATCAAAATAGGTTGCTGCAGATCACTTGTCTTGACGTATGAATACGTGAAATTAGATCTAGTGACTTTTCTAGTTCCTATAAATATTAATGGAACAGGAATATATAATAATAAAAGGAAGTGTTTGTTTGTTTGTGTGCGTTGCCCAGACAAATCTACGAGATGCAGAGATCTGAAATTTTTAACATAGGGGGATTGAAGGGGGTATGAATGTACCTCAAATCCGGATTTTTAATTAGGCTATTTTCAACACAATACCAGAGTGGGTCACGGGCAACGACGTGTGAGATCGCTAGTTATGAATAACTTAAAATGTAAGTGTGCCCTAATTTGTGTGAAGGTAGATAATGAAACCATTTGGGAAAAAACCCATCAATACATCCGATCATATTTGAACCCCATCACTTGCAAAACAAACAAACTAGGTTCCTGGGTAGCAATCTACCGTCACTATGCATTTTATAATAATTTTTGTATACATGCATCGATGGTCGCATGGTCTAAGGCTTCATTAGATGGCCGATGACAGAGTGATCGACGTTTGAATTTTCTCACAAGCAAATGCGGGTACATATTCTACCTGGTCTAGAAAAATCTGGTCAACCAGCAAAGCCCCTTTCGAAAATGGTCAAGTTGGCCCATTAT
Source organism: Timema douglasi (assembly GCA_901482245.1). NCBI lineage: Eukaryota > Metazoa > Arthropoda > Insecta > Phasmatodea > Timematidae > Timema > Timema douglasi. Next base: position 126,315 of record CABEEJ010000940.1, on the reverse strand, counting down.
ATTAAATGTTATCTAAAAAGGCTAGTTTCACAGCATAAATGTTCATATTCGGGCACACATGAGCACAAATGAATGAACAAAAAAAATAATTTTTTTTGGCAATGTGAAGGGCCAATTGAGTTCCATCCTTCCCTCCATTGTAAGTGAATGCTCATGAATTTCCGGTCAACTACTCATCTCATTGTAATAAACAAAACCTTGAATAGATCCGTTAATAACCCTTGTGATGAACGTATGAATTAAAAATACTAAATCAAACTAGCCCGAGGGTCGCACGATATTTAAATTCAAATGGTTTTTTTTACTATTTAAAGCATGACAGAGAATCCACAATGGCAAACAATTTTGTAATATTTACATTGAGATATACCACAATTTGTACGTCCATGGACCAACCATTTATATGCATTTTTTTAAATCTTGATATATCATGTGTATTATAATTTTAATCACTTTGATGTATTCAACTTGAAAAGCAAGAACCGCGAAGATGTTTATAAACAGAAAAACGTACTTTTTAAGATTCAGTGGCGTGTGTAGTTGTACCAATGATATGTTTAAACGCACTTGGTCCCCAATATACCGTTTGACCGCTCATACATACACAGGATCAAATATATATATAAAAGGGGAAACTGCAATCTTAGAAAACAACCATTTATTTCGACACCGATTTTTCGAATTATACCAAACTATTCTAATTTCATTTTTTTAATAACTTAATTTATTTCAAAGTTTTCTATATCAAAGTGTACACATTTCCAATGAATAAGCCTCAATCTATAAATAATGCACGTGAGTAGGTGAATGTATGGAAGCTATCAAGACAGTATTCCCCATGTCCGACCAAAATTGCTTGAGGTCTCAAAAAAAAGTTGTTTTGCACTAAACGTCTGGCTATACTACAAACCTTGTGACTTGTAATAGGCAAATAAAGTTTATTTAGTTATTGTTTCACCTTAATAAGATTACAAGTACTCCATTATGTGTGTAGGGGGTCCACCTTGGTCACCTGTGTGGCAGGCGTGGATTCAGGGGAGGGGGGTGTTTCAAAGGGTCAGTTGACCCCCGAGTGAAAGTTCTAAAACTAATACAAAACACAAGATGTAAGTTCAAATTCTAGAAAGAAAATACAATACAGATAAATTATACAATGTTTCATCTTTTTTACGCGCAGACACCTCTTAATCCAGGTCCACACATTCGTTATTCGTCTACGTTTGTGCAATTTTCGATATGACTCACGCAAGTATGGAAAAAATATTCCTTTTAATGTACGAATATTTTTCGTTCATACCGAGTAATGAACATTTTTCCGCATAGGGACGGTAGACTACATCAAAGAAGACTAATAATCGCTTGAGAGCAGTTCATCCAGGAATACCGAATATAGATGTGTGGACAGAAGAGCGGTGNCGAGGATTGAACCCAGGACCCCCAGCACAGAAGTCTGACACCTAGCCCTTAGACCGCAAGGTCACCTAATTTCTATAACAAATTGTGGGAAAATATTTCAAATCATAAATGGTATTCTATAAATACATAGTTTATTAACATTTTCTCAAACCCTTTGTCTATTTAAGACTTTATGATCACAAGTGCACTCTGCCTGAAATTTTTAATTTAATTTTCGGTATTTAAATTACACCTATTTAACATACTAAAAACTATAACAGAAAACGACTTACAAACTAACTCAACTATAAAACAAACGCAACATATAAACATGTCATCACTGTGAAAGAGTAAGCTCCATTTTTTTTACCAATGATGAATTTTTTAACCAATCCGAAAATAGGACATGAGACACTAAACTCCATTAGTAGACGCATTACCGACTGAGCTAACGTGCAGGACACCCAGTAGATAGGTTTTAATGTTAGACTGGGTTGCTGGAGACGGGGAAATCGGGGTTCAAATTCCAGTAAAGTGTATTAAGTGTCGATTTTACTATACGTGTTCCCACTATCCTTACCCACTAATGTAAGTACTCATCTCTAGCCCACTATCTTATTTTATAATCACCGTGTCTTACAACCTGTCCGGGCTATACACATATATGATAATTAACCTGATGGGGCAGAGATGAAGAAGGAAGCGGTTTAGAGGAAATCCACCCGCATTTGCATGAAAGATTATTGGGAAATCATTTAGGAAAAACCACCCACAGAAGACCAAGCTGAGATTCAAAACCCAATCTCCCCATCTTCATCACACTGGTCTAGCATGATAGTGACACCTTAGACTAGGAGTCGGTGAACTTTTATTAGTGCTGTGCTGAAGTAATATTGCTAAATCTCTCAACATACAAACCAACTTAAGCTCAGGAATATCGTTCATGTTTTTATACTAGTTAACTAGTGCAACTATAAAAACAAATTTAAGTTGATCATGTAAAATTTAAATGTAACAATATGTTTCTAAATCGAATACATTAAATAACTACTGTTTCTTGAATATTAAATATTTTAATATAAATCAGATTAAATACAAAACTTATAAATGTGTTTAGCAAAATTTGAGTTCTAGAACAATATATTTTCAAATTTTGAAACAAAACAATTGAACTATTTTAGACATAAAACACGTTGTTATTAAAACTATTACTCACATCAATGGTTTTAATTAAATATAAAGGTTTTGTATTATTTGTATTCAAATCTCTCAGCGTTTCATTGAAAATCTTTCCGAGTGCCACTCTTTTTATTATTATTAGCACCGCGTCTTACTACCCGTTCGGGTTATACGCACTTACGCTAATGTGTAATGGTAGGGTGATTGTGAGATGAAATGGAGGACCTACAATTTAACGTGGAATCCGAACCACGGTGGAGGCCTGGCATTCCCCACATTCACAAGATGTCTTGTCAGAGGTGAAGGAAGGGTTTGGCAATCAGATAAATCTGTGCCGGGATCGAGGAGTGAACCCCGGACCCCAGTACAGAAGTCCGACACATTACCCCTAGACCGTCAGGTCACCTTAATTAAAATGTTCTTGTGCTGAATATATTTAACATTTTTTTTTTTGTAAAGTTTTTTTTACTATGCAATTCAAATCTAGCTAATTGATTTTATATCAATAATATGCTAAAACCTTTTTTTCATATTATGAATCAATAGATTCTGATGAAATTTACTGTGCTCTACGTGAATTCTTGAAATTTAAGGATAAATGCGTTGAGTAAGTTTCTGTCTTAGTAACCATTACTCGTAAAAAAACTCCAAATATCTTCTAGAGGCATTTAGATTTGTGAAATGTTTCACCTCCAGCGGTCGGAACTCCCTACCACCCTTCAACTCTGTTCGACCACCGAGGACGGGGAGATCGAGGTTCGAATCTCGGTCGGGTAAACTGGGGGTGGTTTTTCCTAAATGGTTTCCACCCTCCCTCCACGCAAATGCGGGTTCACTTCCTCTAATTAAACCTTCCCAATTCCTAATCCATTAGCGTAATTAGTACTTAAAGCGTATAACCCGAACGGGTAGTAAGACGCGGTGCTAAATATTATTATTATTATTATTATTCAACTTTGGGGTGGCTACGCCCTTGTGTTCCGGCACTGCTAACTTTACAACTTCACCATTGGTTAGGGGCAGTGTAAAACCTGGGATGTCAATAAAAAATCAGCCGGCTCATTCGATAGTTCCTGGGTTCCAGTTGACGAACCAAGGGCGATCATCATGATATTTTATTTCCGTAGCGGCTGCAAGCGTGCGTGACCTTGATATGCTCTTCCATAGCACGAGAATAGGCGCCACTTACGGTGGCGTGTGGGAAAACTAGCCGTACGGGAGCGCCACCACGCCATATGGTGGACGAGTGTTTAACAAACATCTATTACAGGCAATTAATGCCGTGACATTGTCACATCAAACAAAAGACAGCTCGGTCTAGTCGTAGAGTGATATATTGCGAGGGACACTATTTTACAGTTAATTAAGCCACAGGGAAGGTTTTTATGAGGTGCGGTGCAGGTGTTAGGAGTAGATTCTATTCTATTATTATTTTCAAATGCATCCTATACTTTTGAATCACAAGACGTCCTTTATAAGTAAATATATCCTATGGCAGTGGCACTTGTAGAGACAGGTTTATTTATATTCAGATGATGGCGGAGTGGGAATCTGCCAGAAAGAAACAGCAGTCACTCAAGTTCGTAAAACGATTTTCATAAAATTATTTTCATACTCAAAATCATGACTTGCAGATCTCATTTTTGGTAGATAATAAATATCACTAGTAGTACTGTAACCGTAAAAATAGCTTTCTCTATGTTCTTCTTCTTATTATTATCATTATTAGCACCGCGTCTTACTACCCGTTCGGGTTATACGCACTTACGCTAATGTGTAATGGTAGGGTGATTGTGAGATGAAATGAAGGACCTACAATTTAACGTGGAATCCGAACCACGGTGGAGGACTGGCACTCCTCACATTCACAAGTTGTGATTAATACACGACTTGTCAGAGGTGAAGGAAGGGTTTGGTAATCAGATAAATTTTTGCCGGGACCGAGGATTGAACCCCGGCCGCCAGCATAGAAGTCTGACACCTTACCCCTAGACCGCCAGGTCACCCTTCTCCACGTTCTTAGCGTTACTCCAGGCTTAAAATTTCTCTTTGGATTTCAATTTTAAGTATCTCCAATAATCTTTCATTAGTAGGCTTGAAGTTGGTAATTTTTCCCGGGTGATCAAGTTAGATAAAAAACAAAACAAGTTAACACCATATTAACTAGTATATTATTATATTCATAGATAATAACCGTTGTTCACGCAGCCTAAGACGTCAGAATCGCAATACATATAAAAACTTAAAAGTGCACCCTAGGTACTCGTTCGAATGTTTATAATTTTAAATTCAAATCACCTGATAACCTATATGCGCATTGGTTCACTTGTTTGTCAGTTTTCGCATCGCAGACAAATATATTTTTTGAGTGGCTGCCATCTTGAAACGGATAACCAGATCGACAAACCATGCACATACGTTGTTCGGCCTATGTTCTAAGAATGTACCTGCCAAATGTTGTTAAAATTTTAACGCAGTTTACAGTTATCGCGCGGAAAACGTTCGGACGGAGATGGACAGACAAATGATCACGTTATAACAATATAAATAAGTATAACATATTACAAATAATAAAGAAGTGTAGTTCAACTTTTTTTTTTCCGGTTGCGTACTTCCTCATTCATAAAAAAATACTTCAAGTACTAGAATAATTTTTTTTTAAATAAGTGAATTAATTAATTAACTTAAAAGCTTTCCTTATTTGTACTATAATGTTGCTGATTTGGCTTTTTTTAACGTGTGATAAAAAAGGTTTTTACTTAATTTAGGAAGGAAGTATATTATTTTGATTAAAACACTACTTTAAGCATAATTTATTTCGTAGTTTAGATGAGTTTTCCGTATAAAGTGGCAATCCAATTTTTACACAAAGAACTAAAGAGACTAATATAATTAATTTAAAATACTGTAATCATACGTTAGGTCACGTGCAGCTGTCACTTTGGAAATATATCATTAATTAACACCTATAGAAACTAATAATAGAGTAGGTAGAGAAATATTATAAATGTTGATGGCAAAAAAAAACATGTTTGTGTTTTTCTCAACGTTTCTTCCTATGAAAGAAAAACTGCACTTAAAAAGTCTCGTGTTAATTATTTGGGCTTAAGATCGAGCTTTCTCATTTGCAATGAAGTGTTGATAGAAAACGAATCGCTACTAAATATTCAACAGCACAAATTGAGAGAGAGAATTTATCGAATAGGCAGCTTAATTAAATACAAACTGGTGATCACGTGATTTAAATAATTTTAGGTCCCAAATATATATGGTATTTATAAACATAAAAAAAATAACAGAACCACACACACACACCCTCAGTTTTCCTAAAGTAAGAAGTACCTTTGCAAGGTTCTGCTTTTTATGTGTATTGGTTTTTGTAGCTAACCTCACTAAAATAAATTTATCACCACGTCTTCCAACCATATGAGGTATGCGCATTTGTACTAATTACACTAATGAGTTAGGGATACATAAGGTTGGGTTACCTGTCTTAGTGGCCGCGTGGTCTAAAGCGCTGCTCTCGTGTTGGACTAGCCTGCCGATGACGAGGAGATTGTCATTTGATCCTGGTCGGGTGCACTGAAAGGGCTTTTACCTGAATGGCTTTCCCACTCTATCCACGCAAATGCGGGTGCACTTCCTCAAAATATAATTTTCCTAATCCCTAGCCCATTAGGGTAATTATTACATAGCTGTACAGCCCGAACGGTTAGTAATAAGTGGTGCTAACAAAAAAAAAAAAGTTGCGTTCCAGAATTTGAACGGAAAAAGAGTGGGAAAAACCACCCTCGGAATACGTGACCGAGATTTGAACCCCAATCTTCCTCTATTGCGAGAGTGAAGCCTTAAGACTATTCGGACACTGAATAATATAAACCCATTATTGATCACTCAGTTCAAGGCATCAGGAATGCAGTATATATATATATATATATATATATATGAAAGTTTTAAAAACATTCTAGAAATCTCTGAAGCCCCAACATCGAACAATTCTTTTGTGTGGAAGTGTCCAAGCTTGGCAACATCGCCCTCACTCTCGCCAGATGGCGGACGGGGCGGGAGTCAGAACCCGGGCCCCTCGCGGCGGGCGCGGTCACGTGACCGGTTCACCCCTGGACCAGTTCTTTCCGGCGAGATGATCAATGTGCCCCCCCCCCACTTTCCTCCTCCACCCACTTCATACGATGACTAGTCCGGTCCATAATCCCCCGTGCCCTAAGATCACTGTTTTGATAACTTGGATAGTAAGTGAAAACTCGCTTTCTGTGACGATACAGTTGTAGTTAAATTCTCTCATAGAGGGAATTTTGGAAAATATACTTTCTTTAGTCGCCAAAATAGATAATATTTTATTAGTATTATAACAGGGTGTCCAACAAACCCTACATTTCAAAATTCCCTGAATTTTACACAGCCTATTTACCAATTTTCTTGTCACTATACATTATAAACATTATTTTATTAATATCAAATTTAATTAAATCATAATATTCTTAGACACCTACACATTCTGGAGTTGTGTTACCATGACGGGCTAAAGGATTTCCGCCTAAAGCAATAGCTAATGGGTGCAATCTGAGTTAGATTTCAATAAGATCATATTGAGCATTTCAACTATTGCCTTATACCAGTACAGTTTAAAAGAGTTGCAAGACACATTCTTTTTTAAAAAAAGTTTTTTCTTTCTATAACAAATTTAAATTCTCGCGCATGCGCATAGCCATGATTCAAACTTGGCTAAAGGTGCGTGGGAGAGGGGTGTAAAGACAACACGAAAATAACATATTGGCTCTGAATTTAGATACGTACAAGTGTGCTAAACGAGATCTCTGGTGAGTATATTATATTTTGATTATTATAAATGAAAGTTTAGTATCATTTTAGCAAAAATTCCAGAAATTTGGTCAAATTACCTGACTTTTCCGTGTTTTACAGGTCACTGAACACCCTGTATAGTTACCACCTATGATCCTATGGGCTGAGTTCCTGGATACAGAACCAGAGGTTCCGGGTTCGATCCACAGCTCGTACAGAGTTGTTGTTGACTAGTGGGTCTAGAACTCAAGTCTCATGAGGTCAAATGAGCAGCTACTTAAATGAAAAAGTAGCAGCTCTGGTCAAGAGAACTAAGATTAATGGACGGAGGGCTCGTTGCGTTAACCACACGACACCCTCCTATCCACAAAAGTTGGTTACTCGGTTGGTATGGATCGATTGAGAAATGGTGCCATGGAGTTTTTTGTTTTATTTATTAGTACGCATATAATATCTACTAAAGTTAAAAATATGCCTAGTAGATTGCGTAGCTGTTAGATAAGGCTCCTCCTATGAAAAAGTGATTTTTGAACATATTCAAAATGATTTTTCTACTGCCAATATTGACAAAATGTAACCATGATTATAGTATTATTACATTACCTGCATTGACGGTCGATATCACTAACCGACCACGTGGTGTATTGAGTGGTCAGTGAACCTGGCTAAGAACCTAGGGGTCCACGGTTTGATTCCCGGATGGTGACTTTGATATTTCTCTCAAGGGGAAATACCCCAACGGTCACTAGAGGTTGGTAAATTAGGTTAAAATCTTCCAGTGACTCACACCGCCATATTCACTATAATCACATCATATCACTGTATGTGTAGATAACCTGCCTAAGTGTACCCTGCGCCACGAATATTCTACATAATGGAAGTCACTAATGCCATTCACTAAAAAAAATAAAAAATTATACTACTCGTATAAGTAGGGACTTTAATAAAAGCTCCTATAATTTTCCAGTAATAGATAGTTAAGTGATCAAATCTTGCCTAACTAGGGGGTGTTGTATTTATTTGTATCTTAATTTTGATATTGTTTGAACCATAAATAAAGCCATATATATTTTGTTCATAAAATTTATTGGGGGGGTTGAACCCCCCCAGCTACGGATCTTGCATAACTAAGGGGGTTGTATTTATTTGTATCTTAATTTTGATATTGTTAGAACCATAAATAAAGCCATATATATTTTGTTCATAAAATTTATTGGGGGGGTTGAACCCCCCCAGCTACGGATCTTGCATAACTAGGGGGGTTGTATTTATTTGTATCTTAATTTTGATATTGTTAGAACCATAAATAAAGCCATATTTATTTTGTTCATAAAATTTCGTGGGGGGTTTGAACACCCCCCCCCCCGGCTACGGATCTTGCCTGACTAGGAGGGTTGTATTTATTTGTATCTTAATTTTGATATTGTNGGGGGGGGGGGGGTTGAACCCCCGCTCCCCCCGGCTACGTCCTTGGTGAATAGTAATCTTCAGAACACTAAGTCTGTCTTGACAATAGATGAGCACGCAGGAAACCATACGGTCCACCCTGTACCTTGTAGACTGTAAAGCGTGCAAGCAACAGCATATGTCCAACAACCATGAATATAGAACATTCCATATAAATCCCCAAAACAGGCTCACTGAACTTGTTTCTGTGCAATAAATTACACAAACAACTGGGCTATATGTAGCACTAATGAGTAGTAGAAGTTAGTTAGTTAATGAGTTTGCAAAATAACCACGGTAAGTTACAAGTTTCTCTTTAATACGCCTTCAGTAGTTTACTATTACTAACATTCTTTTAAAAATGACCCGAACTAGAAGTTTCGGGTCGTATTTATATTTTGGCCCAGGGAGGTTCTTAACCTTTATACGTACGATTACAACCCGCTTCGGTAGCCACATGGTATAAGGTGTACCTCTCGAAATAAACTAAACTGCCATTGAAAAGAGATCGGGATTAGAATCCCAGTTGGGTGTACTGGGAGGGGTATTTTTTCCCCCTAAATTGTTTTCAATTCTCCCTCCTCACGAATACGGGTACGGTTCCTCTAAATTCAATTGGCTTCATCCTTTAAACATGAGCGTTATTTGAAGAGAAGCATTAGAGTCTGAACGGATAGTGAGTCGCGGTGACAACCCCCCCCCTCCCCCCCCTTCCTTAATAGAAAGTGTCCTCTTGTTTTGTTAAAAACGCAATAGGTTACAGATATTCAAATAAATCGATATGAAATGTTCCCAACCTTTTATAAATTCGTTTTGTGTGCGATGATAATCTCCTAAATAAAACAGTTTTATTTTTTGTTATATAATTTTTAATATTAGGTTTCATCATTCAACGATTTAAAAGAACAATATGCTAGATTTGTATTCGAGAAAAATAAAATTCAATTTATAGGATCAAAGATTTTACCTTCATTTAAAGGAAATTAGAAAGTCAACCGCAGTTTCGGTAGAATATGGCTTATGTATGTATAACAAGTACACTCCGTTTAACCTGAAAGGAAGCAAGTGGCCTGTGCTTCCTATACTGTGGGGAAGCTTATAAAATAGGGCCATACTGCATTTATATAAGGTGAGATTGATTACTTTTAAAATAAACGAAGTGTTCATCAACACCATCAAAACAATCATATAATATATCCACAACGTTGGGCTTTTGATTAAAATAAAGTGTGTGCACCCATCTCGGTGGCCTAGTTAGCTAACGCGCTAGTTTCATGTTGAGCTAGACAGCCGAGGACGGGGAGATCGAGGTTCGAATCTCGTTTGGGAGAACTGGGGGTGGTGGTTTTTTCCTAAATGGTTTCTCACTCTCCCTCCACGCAAATGTGGGTTCACTTCCTCTATATCCAATCCACCCAATTCCTAACCCGTTAGCGTAATTATTAAATGAGCGTATAACCCTTACGGGTAGTAATCCGCGGTGCTAGATTAAAAAAAAATAAGTGTTTGCGTTACAACCATGTAAAGTTTGTTTTATCACAGCGTCTTATTACTCGTTCAAGTTATACGCTTATGTACTAGTTACACTAATATGTTAGGGATTAGGAAGGTTTAATTAAGAGGGAGTGCATCCACATTTGCGTGAAGTTGAGAGTGGAAAACCATTTAGGAAAAACCTCAATGCACTCGACTGGGATCGAACCCCGCTCTGTGCAGTCTAGTCTACTAGATGAGTAGCGGGTGAGACCATGTGGCCACAGAAGGGGGTCACAACATCTCAGTTAAATCAATAACATTTCAAAACCAAATGATCACTCCAGATACAAACAGACTGCTGCAACTACTGTTGTTGGGAGATTTAAAATAACTCGTTAAATGTAAAACATGTGTGTAGATCTTATTCTGTTTGATTTGTTTCCCCGAAAACGCAATAATTTGAAATCATTCATAGTGCCATTAAACTTAAATATCTGTTTATCCACTCCAAATAAAGATCGGTTGATAGTCAGCTGTCTCCAATTTGCGTTGCAAAGCATCCTTGGTCCACATAGGCTTCATTTCTGTCAATCAAAACAGATTCCGCTCTTTCGGCGACCATGTGAATAATTCAATTTAATTTATTTGAGATCTGGTATTTAACGTGAACTTTATGAACAGACCGATAATTTCAGAACACGACTTACTGACCAACTAAAATCTAGAACCTACACAACATTCAGCCTCTGGCCTCAGGACCCGATTTTCGTGGGTTCAAACCCTTTGGGGTTGATGGAATTTTCTTGAGCGATATTAATCCATAGTAGAACTTCCTTCGGACGGGAGGTAAGGCCATCGATCCCATGTCGACTGTGGTATATTAAAGGAAGACCCGCCTCGGTGGCGTAGTTGGCTAACGCGCTTGTCGTGTTGAACTCGACTGCTGAGGACCGGGAGATCGAGGTTCGAATCTCGGTCGGGTGAACTGGGGGTGGTTTGTCCTAAACGGTTTTCCACTCTCCCTCCACGCTAATACGGGTTCACTTCCTATAATTCAACCCTTCACAATTCCTAATCCATTAGAGTAATTAGTACTTAAAGCGTATAACCCGAACGGGTAGTAAGACGCGGTGCTAAATATTATTATTATTATGATATAAAAGAACCCGGAATAGGATGTGGAAAGACTTTTCCCAGCAAAATTGGTAGGTCATTTCGTTCTAGCTCATATAGATATTCTCGTGTGCTGATATAATCAGTCGGACCAGAAAGTGCACGATTACTACCTCAAATAAATAAATTAATTAATTAAATCACTATAAAAGGGGATAATTTTATAATAAGAGCGGCCCACAGGGGCTTAGCAGTTGTACGGTCTTCCAGCCTCATCGGTCTTAATTTAACTAAATTACAGTAGCCCCATGATTTCTTTGGTGCTGACTGACAGCTCACAGCTGACAGCTGACGGCTTTGAAAAGTTACCAGACCAAATTGTGTATCCTTACATCGAACCATATGATCTGCAAAAACATGTGTTTAGCAGCTGTCACTTCTGACAGCCAAAATTTAGGTGTATACCTGAATGTTGACTGTCAGAAGTCAGCTGTGAGCTGTCAGTCAGCACCAAAGAAGCCACAGGGCTACTGTACATACACGAGTATTTCTATGTTAAGTTAAGTTAGGCTAGGCTAGGCTAGGCTAGGTTATGTCAGGTTATGTTAGGTTAGGGTAAGCTTGATCAGGAGGAAAGCCCCGGTGGGTGCTGCAAGTAGCCCCTTCCACCGTGTTACCAAACTGAGTTGCTTTTTTACTTGTTGGCAATCTGGAGATTGGAGATTTATCCAGGCGGCCATAACATTTTTGGGTGTATTCGCAATTTGGGACGAATTTTGGCCTGTTTAGAATCAGGATACAACCCGTCCAGTTAAAATGCTACATGGTTCGTAAAATAGCTCTGAAATCTCCAAGTAGGCGACGTAGTTCAAGACGAGTCTACAGTCTCTTGTCTCACAAGTGAAGCGGTCATCCACCCCATGTTTTAGTTCGTCCTATTTCGAAATAAATGAAACATTATTTTCTTTCGGTGGGTTTATTATAAAGGATCAGGGTTGGTGTTGGAGGTGGAGCAAATTCAAGTATAGCTCTATTTGAAAAGATCTCGAATAACAAACCTAATGGCCGACCTGCCCAGGTCGAAACGTGCCATTTCAATCGACAACAGCCCAGCTAGACGGATCTCAAAGTGCTGTTTGTTACCCTTAACAGAAGAAAACAACCAATAGCTCGGGTATGCGCCATTTCCCTTCTCGGTCACAGCAATATGGCTGTGACCAGGGTGGGGGGGGGGG
>CABEEJ010000940.1:77152-95960 GCA_901482245.1 Timema douglasi | reverse complement strand
GCACAGATTTATCTGATTACCAAACCCTTCCTTCACCTCTGACAAGACATCTTGTGAATGTGGGGAATGCCAGGCCTCCACCGTGGTTCGGATTCCACGTTAAACTGTAGGTCTTCCATTTTCGTCTCACAATCACCCTACCATTACACATTAGCGTAAGTGCGTATAACCCGAACGGGTAGTAAGACGCGGTGCTAATAATAATAACATTCATTTTGATTTTGTCCAGTCGAGCTTGGATTAGCGTTTTAAGCTACATCCGCAGCGGATGAGACGTTTTAGCGTTTAAAAATGCATCATCCCCGGGGTTAGCGTGCTAAGGGACAACATATACATTATGTGTATATATATATAAAGAATATTTTTTTAGCCAATCATAATTTATATATTTTTTTATATTAATATGAATAAAATTAGTAAACATGAAACAAAGCTATTTAAATCTCATTAAGTTAATCACAGTATATTAGACGGAGAGTATTTTATAAGTATACCTTGGTCCTTGAAGTTCAGGGGAACATTCCCAGCCTTTTAAGTTCACGCACAATTTTTAATTTTCACTACAGAACCTCCCTCCCACCCCCCACTTTCCAACGCACATTCTTTCAAGCCCCGCCTTTCCTCGCGTTTTCGTGCATATAATTTTACTTGAGGAAAAAACACGAAAATATTGTTAGACTAAGACTTACCGATTTTAAGCATAGAATATACCTAAGAAACTATGTAACATTTGATTATTTTTTTAATATTCGACAAATTACCAGTAAATGCGTAGTAATTTTGGAAGGGGATACAGTTAGGCTACCGTAAGAAAGGACCTTTAAATTATTTTATTTTTTGTAAAACACGATAAAATTTACTATATTTTAATTGTTATTTTATGAGTCTTGTTAATAATACTTAACATTATTTTTATTATTAGCGCCGCGTCTTACTACCCGTTCGGTTTATACGCACTTACGATAATGTGTAATGGTAGAGTGATTGTGAGATGAAATGAAGGACCTACAGTTTAGCGTGGAATCCGAACCACGGTGTAGGCCTGGCATTCCCCACATTCACAAGTTGTGATTAATACACGTCTTGTCAGAGGTGATGGAAGGGTTTGGAAATCAGATAGATCTGTGCCGGGACCGAGGATTGAACCCCGGCCGCCAGCATAGAAGTCTGACACCTTACCCCTAGACCGCAAGGTCATCCACAAAAATACTTATCAAAAGGTAGCACTGAGAATCATACGTCAAAGAATATCTAATAGCTTTTCTAGCTGTCAGTTAAGGCTGTTCTTATGGGAAATGGACTATGGTAGAAGTCTAGTAACAAATGAGACAATTTTCATAATTGCTACGACTATAGCATGTACCACCCTTATAAATTGAGGCAAGTAACATTTAAATTATTAAAATATTTTGTTCCATATAAAGAATAGTTTTACCTTATTAAAAGGTAGGCTTAAAAATGAATATATAGGCCTAATCCGCGGTGCCACAAAAGCTTGCCTAAACGTGGAGCTACTTTCGGTCAGCGAGAAAGTATCAATCGCTGTCAGGTCATACACGGCTTAAAATACAATGGTATGTGTGGTTTCCTGGAGCTACTACTCTATTTTAAGCTTATACTCCCTTTCGATATTCGCCAACACCCACCCTTTATCATGTCAATAAGAAAGAGGGGAAAGGAGGCTAGGAAAATTCTTATCCTCGCGGTAAAGAAGAAAGCTTGCCGCTAATTATCAAATATAACATTTTCTGTTGTGGGTCTATAAGAAATATTACTGTATTTGTTAAGAGGTAGATTCAATCTAGATCCCTTTTTAATCGAGTCTTGTCTCATATCCCTACAAATATGGTTAAAAAGACGTTAAGAAATTAGTTAATACAAAATTTTCACACCTTTTTTTTCTATTAATAAAAATCCAAATATATTGGGTTGTTAAAGAGGAAAGAGCCTTGTTGGAATCTTTTGACTTTATTTTGGAGAGCTCTATTGCTGAGGACGGGGAGATCGAGGTTCGAATCTCGGTCGGGTGAACTGGGGGTGGTTTTTCCTAAATGGTTTTCCACTCTCCCTCCACGCAAATGCGGGTTCACTTCCTCTAATTCAACCTTCCCAATTCCTAATCCATTAGAGTAATTAGTACTTAAAGCGTATAAACCGAACGGATAGTAAGACGCGGTGCTAAATATTATTATTTTGGAGCGAGCCATGTTTTGAAATAACGCATCGTAGAATGAAATATCGTGTTAGAGCTAAACGTCTGCAAGGCAATATTCGGCCCCCTTAGCCTTAATCAGGTACCCACAACACTGGTCACGTGGTCTAAGGCGTCAGGCTCGCAATGGAATGAATCACACGTGATTGAGAGTTCAGGGTTTTGATGAATCTTGATCGAGTGAACTATGGGTAATGTAGTTTCACTTTTTCTGACTCACTTCCACCTTCTCCTTCCCTTTCTCTAACCCTTGTGGAGTGACCTGGCGGTCTAGGGGTAAGGTGTCAGACTTCTGTGCTGGGGTCCGGGGTTCAATCCTCGGTCCCGGCACAGATTTATCTGACTACCAAACCCTTCCTTCACCTCTGACAAGACATCTTGTTAATGTGGGGAATGTCAGGCCTCCACCGTGGTTCGGATCCCACGTTAAACTAGGTCCTCCATTTCATCTCACAATCACCCTACCATTACACATTAGCGTAAGTGCGTATAACCCGAACGGTTAGTAAGACGCTGTGATGATAATAATAATAATCTAACCCTTGTGTAGATACGTCAATAACATTCGGTAAATAAAAATAAAAACAATGCACTCTTCCCCCCCCCTTCCCCCCCCCCAAACAGTTTGCTACAGACCAGGTCACCTTAGGTTGGCGACCAGAGAATACTAGGCTGTCGTGTTTGTGGTTCAGAGCCTAACCGACCACATGTTCTGCCGCATCAATCATCCTCCACATGTGTGCATGTGTCATCCTCCACCGTGTGTGTGTACATATATATATATACCTTGCGGTTTGTGTCACAGACCGACAGACCACGGGAAGTGGATATGGATATAATATGGTTTTAAATACCAAATCTATTCTTCGCAATGACATAATTATATTTAATACGTTTTTTTTAGCAGCTTAGTATCTTAATAAAGACTAATACTTCTAAATTTATTTAAAATAAACTTTTTTCTTGTCGCTAAAATAATATAAGCTCAGCCTGCACTAAAAGAAAGCTCCATGGTACTCTTTACCCACCTTGGTGACGTAGTTAGCTAATGCGCTAGTTTCGTGTTGGGCTAGACTGCCAAGGAGGAGATTGATGTTCGAATCTCACGCGGGTGGGCTGTGGGTGGTTTTTACTAAATGGTTTTTCACTCTCCCTTCACGCGAGTGCGGGTTCACTTCCTCTATAAACAATCATCCCAATTCCTAGCCCATTAGAGTAGTTAGTGCCTAAGCGTTTAGTCCGAATGGGTAGTAAGATGCGATGCTTAGTATTATCATCATCATAGTAATCTTTTCATAAATATCAATTATATATTGGTAGAATTTAAAAAATTAAAAGACTTTGCAAATTATTACAAAAACGTTCACGTTTAGTAAAACTAGATGTCTAGATTAAATTGGGACGAGGGCTATAGAATACTAATGTCCGGATTAACAAGTTTTTACTAGAGTCCGTTCGCAATAGGAGTGGTGATAAATGACAGATAGCATACATAATTATGTGAAAACGGTTAAATTAAAAACAAAGTGTTTGTTGTGAAAGTTTTGACTGTCAAAAGTGACACAAACTACACCTAATTATAATCTTGTCTACCACGTAGTTTAGCAAATTGACACGTGGTAACTTTACCTGGATGTCACTTAGTTACATTCATACCTTAGATGAGGTATGTTTTGTGTTTGTTGCTTTAAGAAGACCATAGATAGTTTTAAAATGGCAAATTTGAGGAAAATAAAAAATAAAAACAATACATAAAGCACTTGTTATTTTTGGGGCCTTCGGCATATGAAGTATAAGCTACTAATTTTACCACTTCCCCTAGTAGATTATCGAAACAGTTTTAATCAACTTTTTAGAATATTTGTTTATTGTGTTTGTTGATTCGTATAAGACATCAACAAGCATCAAGAATAATAATATTTAGCACCGCGTCTTACTACCCGTTCGGGTTATACGCTTTAAGTACTAATTACTCTAATGGATTAGGAATTGGGAAGGTTGAATTAGAGGAGGTGAACCCGCATATGCGTGGAGGGAGAGTGGAAAACCATTTAGGAAAAACCACCCCCAGTTCACCCGACCGAGATTCGAACCTCGATCTCCCCGTCCTCAGCAGTCGAGCTTAACACGACTAGCGCGTCAGCCAACTACGCCACCGAGGCGGATAGCAACAAGAAAAAATAATGTATTATTAAGATGGAAGCATAGGATACGCGAAAAAAAACCCAGTGTTTCTACAATTTTTATAGCAAAACATTCTTTTATAAATAAAACATTGTGTATAATACAAAAATAGAGTTCAATTTTCTTCCCATGGTGATATCAACAGTTCTTGAATATCTGTCAAGGTTTTCCTGTAATTTAATGATAACTTTTTCTATCGATTTAAAAAGTCATTCTAAAATTTAATGACAACATTTCTTATTAATTTAAAAAAAATTATCATCTAATGCTGCTGGACTTATGGCAGATATTCAAGAATGGTTAGTATCACAATGTGAGGAAAATTATTGGAGCAATATTAGATTTATTTTGAACTAAAAAATATTTGACTATAAAAACTGTCCTTTTCTATCATCCCCTACATTCCCACCTTAAAAACAATACTTGATAAAAATTGGCTCAACTGTTAATTTTCTACTAAAGTTCACAAACATAAATTCGAAATGTCAACCCGAAACAACTTCGTTGAATTCGGAGAACATACAAAAGTATAATTTCATAAAAGTTTCAAAATTGAGTTTTTCAGCATCAAAATACTTTTTATATTCTACACATTTATATAAATAAAAAAATAAAAAGGGGAATTTCCTTTATTTGTATGAATATTTTACCTAACTTCACAGGATTACAATGTAGTAAGTTTTATTTAAATAAAACATTCGAAATTCCCAGTAGGTTTTTTGACGTATTTCAAACGTCCCTTATAAAAACCAGTATTTATCCCAAACAATATTTAATACGAATACCTTTGTCGCTAATTAGGCCCTACTCATTGGCTCCAGAGAGAATGGTAGGCAACCAAACCTTCTCAACACATTCTTAATCACAGGAAATCTTCAAACGGTTGAAAATGGAAAAACGAGGGGAGGGGGTTGTAACCAATTACTGGAAACTGAAGGTCAGAATTTCGTTAAAACATTCTTTCATCGTGACGTTTGCAAAAAAAGAAGGGAAATTAATTTAGAAGCGTAGTTAAAATGTCCGAGGAATGCCGTTGTCAAAAGGTAGTCGGTCATTCTAAACGCGAAACGAATTTAAATGTAGAGTGTTTCAATCTGCAAGGTTTAACTTAGTGGCTTGGCGTCCATCAATTAAAAAAAAAACTATGTTCGATTGAAGTTTTGAGGATGTTTGAATCATCACAATTATATTCTTTAAAATGAAAACTGACACCTGAACATGGGAATCGAACCCGGGACCTTTGGCTTAATAAGCCAATGATATAACCACAGAACTATCCAGGAATCATCCCGAGCCCTGGGTCATCCTTCACTAATATTTTAAGGCACGATTCCTGGATGGCTCGGTTGTCGGAGCATTGGCGTAGTGGCCAAATATCCCGGGTTCAATTCCCGTGTCCAGGTGTCATTTTTCAATTTAAAGAATAATTATAGAATGCAATAACTTCTCTATCCAATTCATCATCACAATTATGGTTGTGTGAAATTCCGCGACTTCCTAAGATTATCAATGTCAATTTTGGGTGGCATGGTGATAAATAAATTAACGGGATTTTTAACATAGATTCTGTAAAGTTTACCCCCCCCCCCCTTCCCATTTTCTACTTAGTTAAGTGACTCGGACTTCTGTTCTGGGGTCCGGGATTCAATCCTCGGTCCTGTCACAGATTTATCTGATTACCAAACCCTTCCTTCACCTCTGACAAGACATCTTGTGAATGTGAGGAATGTCAGGCCTCCACCGTGGTTCGGATTCCACGTTAAACTGTAGGTCCTTCATTTCATCTCACAATCACCCTACCATTACACATTAGCGTAAGTGAGTATAACCCGAACGGGTAGTAGGACGCTGTGCTAATAATAATAATAATAATAATAATAATAATAATAATAATAATAATAATAATAATAATAAAACATCCAGAGTTTTCCCAAAAAGAGATAATATAATTAATGTTAATTGTTAGAGGTGACATTATCCAAATTTTAAAATAGTATTTTTTTTTACCACGCAGCTACTGAAGCGGGTATGTTAATGGCCTAGGTGTTGTATTATATCATAATCTTTACTTTCACTATCATGTTAATCATATCATTTCTCATTATGTTAAATTACCCGGCTTTATTAAGTATATCACTTCTTCATTCTCTAAAGTTGATTTTAGTACAAGTTTGTGTTTTGTTTGGTCTGACCCAAACTAGAATTCCAGAACCTTAACCGATTCTCTCAGATTGGAAAGTGTTCAACTCAAATTTATGACTATTTGCTTTCATAAATTCTTTTTCAACCGCTTTTTACAATGATTATGATATAATTTGAAACCTTTTAGGGTTCCAAACTTTCTTTTCGCGAAGACTCTATTGGGATGCCTTTTTTTTTTTTTCGAACATTTTTAATAGTACATTTTTTTAAATCGTTTTCCCTTGAACGTGTGGGTATTATTGCACCCTCTCGAAGTTGTAGAAATTCTAAAACATTTTTATCAGTAACTCTTACAAATTAAGCCCTCTCGACATGGTATAAGTAGCGCTAACTTTAGCTTCCCAGAATTTGATTTTTTACCATAAAAGAAGAACCAAAATTAGAGAGGTATTTAAGAAACACCCATATCATTAATTACTACAAGATTGTTGATTGTGAAATGTTTCCTAAAATATTTACTAATATTGAGTATTTTTTTCCCCTTCTTACTACGTTTCAGCTATTAAATTTGTTTATTTAACTCGCCTGTATACAAACATGATGTATTTATTATTTTTTTAATTTGCCAATCATATGTTGTTCTGTATGTGCAGTCGACTATGAAATATTCAGAGTCAATGATATCTCCATTTTTTGGGAAAATGAGCGAGAAATTATATACCATTTATTTTTAATGTTATCATACTAAAATTTTAAAATGAAACAAAGAAAATTCTTTTACAGCAACAAAGGAAACCAATTAAATGAATCGAGATAAAAGTTGTCTTTCGAGGGAAGTGTCTTGTGGCGACTGTCATGTTGTACCATTTAAATATTTGTTGAATTTTAAGCGTGTTGTTTTCGTAGTAAGATTATATTTTGATAGTACTGTGGGGTTTCCCCCTCATAAAATAGTTGTTAAGGGTATTATTTGAAGTATTTAACGTATACTTTTTTAACCTACTGATTACATCAGCACACGATAATTTCTATGAATAAGAGCGATAGGTGCTTACCAATTTTGCCGGGAAAGGTATTTTCAAGTCCCTTCCAGGGTTATTTTACATACCATAATAGACATGGGACTGAATGCCTTAATTCCCCTCCGAAGAAAGTTGTGCTACATAATTTTACCACTAAAAACCCTTCAAAGCTGGGTTTGAACCCACGAACAATGGGTTCTGAGGAGAGCCATTTACCCTAAGGCCACAGAAGTTGACTAAATGTTATTAACCTTATCTTATTTTAAGCCCTAGAGGTTTTAATTCACAAACCTAAACAAAGAAGAATTATTATTATTAGCACCGCGTCTTACAACCCGTCCGGGCTATACGCACTTACACTAATGTGTATGGTAAGGTTATTGTGAGATGAAATGGAGGACCTATAGTTTAACGTGGAATCCGAACAACATTCACAAGATGTCTTGTCAGAGGTGAAGGAGGGGTTTGGTAATCAGATAAATCTGTGCCGGGACCTAGGATCGAACCCCGGCCGCCAGCACAGAAGTCTGACACCTTACCCCTAGACTGCCAGGTCACCACAAGAAGAACTATGAACGATACAATAATTGGTTATTGCTGTTTGAACTCAAGTCAAATGAAACATATTATAACACTTTGTGCACACCTAAACAAAACTTTAACAGTTCACCGCGGCTTATTACCCGCACATGTACTAACTAAGCTAATGTTCTAGGGACGAGGAAGATTTAATTAGGAGATAGTGTACCAGCAGTTGCGTGGAGGGAGAGTGGAGAGCCATTTCGGAAACTGAGGTTGGAAGGGGGGGGGGAGGAGAACTCAGTACACCCAACCAGAATTCGTCCCTCCTCCCCCATCTCCCTGGCAGTACAGCCTAAGGCAAAAGTGACGCCTTGGCGGGTAGACTACTCGACTACCAAATAATACAATACATTAATACACACATACATACACACCATAATTGATAATATTAAAGTTAATTTAGCTCACAGATGTCAAAGATGATACCTTATTTGTCTGAATAATTTAATGAACTGTAAAATAAGATTACTACACCCGCTTCGATGACCGCGTGGTCTAACGCGCTACTATCACACTGGACTAGACTGTCGATGACGGGGGAGATCGAGGTTTGAATCTCGGTCGGGTGTACTGAAGGTATTTTACAAAATCGTTTTCCACACTCTCTCTCTCCACTAAAATGCTGGTACACTTCCTTGAAATATAGCCTTCCTCATACCTAGAGCCATTAGCGTAATTAGTACTTAAAGCGTATAACCCGAACGGGTAGTAAGACGCGGTGGTAATAAGGATAATAAGATTGTTATAAATGTGAGGTGACTAACGTCGTTCGCACGACAACTTTCCCTTTCAGGATCACTGTGTAAGTGTACAAGATTACGTCACATCGACCAATTGCTGCCCCCCTACTCGCTCTGGAGGTCTATCTAATGTGAACATGTCGAGAAATATAGCCTTTGGAAGACCCTTTTAAAGAGAGTAAAAAAAACCCACTGAGAAACCCCCTTCCCCTCCAAATATATATATATATATATATATATATATATAAGCCTACCAAAAAAATCCTTGCGAAACTTTCGCACACTCAAACTTCCCCCCCTCCCCCCACCCAAAAAGTTAGTCTTTTGTTGGGTTGTTGAAATTAAATACTCAGTGAAGTGTATAGGCCTACACAAAATATTATTATTATTTTAGCACCACGTCTTACTACCCGTTCGGGTTATACGCTTTAAGTACTAATTACGCTAATGGATTAGGAATTCGAAAGGTTGNCCCCCCAGTTCACCCGACCGAGATTCGAACCTCGATCTCCCCGTCCTCAGCAGTCGAGCTCAACAAGACTACACAAAATAGCAAAGAGAGTTTATTCTCGGTAATTGATACAAAAATATTGTTAGATTTTCCTTTTAACTTAAATTTTAAACAAACAATTTGTTTTAACGTAAACTGAGTATGCTATGTCAGAAGTCGGTAAAAAAAAGTCCTGTCCACTGATACCTTATTCATCGCTGTAGGTTTTTTATTAGTTGAGAAAAAGTGATGTTGACACAGAAATAATGTATAGGATATGTTTGATGTAGCTTCATCGATATCCGATTAGAGGTGGTATAAAGATCCAGGAGCGACTTGACAAACTCGTTTGACTACTATTGCCACTATGAATATTTATAATATTTGGGAACGGCCACATTAAAAACATAATCATTTATTATTGTCAATACCTCATGTCAAAAAACAGTTCTTAATTAACTATTATTATATATATATATATATATAAAGTTTATATACAATTTTAAAATTCACTTTCTAATCTTTCTTAAGAAAGAGTTTGCATTACGTAAACGTTAAGATGGTCGGTCGTTATGTCGGTAACAGTAGCTTTACAAACATATTAATAAATAGGCTACCCCTAAATGTGTAGTATTAAATGGATTAGTGTGCGTGCTTGTGTGTGAGGAAAGCAAAGGGAGGAAGTGAAGGCAGGGGTAGTGCTGATAAGAAGGTTAGGGTGGCGAAGCCCCTCAAGTTCAGAGAGTTACGGAGGAAACCCAGGACATATTTTTTAACAGTACTTATTTAAAGGAGACCTCCAATGTCAAACAAACATTTCCGGATTAATTGTGTTAAGATTCTTGAATAAACGAAACACTTTCATAAATAATTTTAATACTGTAAACAAGTACCAATACATTCCCCCTCGCTCTCCTCCTTAAGAATTTATATTTATATTTAAAAAAAAGTGATTTTTTTAACCATTGAACAAGTATTTTACAATACACAAGTCCACAAACAAAGAGAGGTAAATAATTTATAGTTAAGGCAACGCCACATAATGTGTTGAACACGTTTCAAATTTTTATAAAATGACTAATACCACCCACTCTTCATCCCGAACAAGTTTTATCTGCCTGCCTACACACTACCACTATAAAGTCCCCCCTCCCCAACATATGTACCCTACTCACCCCTTACAGCTCGCTCATATGCGGAAACAATTTTGAGCAAGCAGCAACATTGATTTATTCCTTCATTACCAGGTCCTGCCTGATATGTTATTATATAGCTGATGAGCGTGGAAAAAGGGTATATGTAACAACACATTTAGAAGGGAATACAAGCAGCATTCCAATTTAGCTTGGAAAGTAATTTTAAAAATAATACATGCATACAGTGTTGCGACCAGCAATGATAACGTTTTACTGGAATATTAGTGCTATTTTATAGGTACCTAATTATATTATTATTATTACTAACCCACCTCGGTGGCTAAGTTGGCTAACGCGCTTGTCGTGTTGAGATCGACCGCCGAGGACGGGGAGATCGAGGTTTCGAATCTCGGTCGGGTGAACTGGGGGTGGTTTTTCCTAAATGGTTTTCCACTCTCCCTCCACGCAAATGCGGGTTCACTTACTCTTATTAAACCTTCCCAATTCCCAATCCATTAGCGTAATTAGTAAAAGCGTATAACCCGAACGGGTAGTAAGACGCGGTGTTAAATAAAAAAAAAATTATTATTAGCACCGCGTCTTACTACCCGTTCGGGCTATACATCACTTACGCTAATGTGTAATGGTAGGGTGATTGTGAGATTAAATGGAGGACCTACAGTTTAACATGGAATCCGAACCATGGTGGAGACCTAACATTCCCCACATTCACAAGTTGTATTGTCAGAGGTGAAGGAAGGGGGTTTGTTAATCAGATAAATCTGTGCCAGGACCGGGGATTGAAACCCGGACCCCCAGCACAGAGGTCCGACACCTTACCCCCTAGTACGCCAGGTAATACCTAATAAATGTCACAGTTGCAGATCATATAAATTGAGGTGAAAATTATTTAGACAAGCGAAGGTAGCGTTTATTATTGCTGTCAGATATATTAATTTATAAGTTTACTTTTGGGAGCGAGGGTACAATTTTCGATTGGGGTGCCATTAGCGTGTACAACGGTATACTTTTTTTAATATCAAGTCGTACTAACTTAAATTTCATCTGGATAAATGTCAAGGATCAATCCCAAACCAAGAGCGCTTAGTTATTTTTACTTCTAAAATTTAGTATTTCATACATTTAAAAAGCAAAAAAATCTCAAACCTGTACCTCTAGATTAGTTAGAAAAGTAAAATATGTTGCGATATTGTATATTCTTCTCAGTAGTTGGAGGAAAGTACTCCGATAAGTGGGTTATTCTGGGCGGGGGGGTTGTTCTGGCAGAAAATGTGTGTGCCAATCATATAAAATCTTGTTAAAACGGTTTTCAGATACCAGTAATATATTTTATTTGTGTGTGCATTGTATTAAAAAAAATCTTATTTTGTAAAACCTTATGGTACCCCTTACGTACTTAATGAATTTGGTTAAAATCGGTGGATAACGGTAGGTGTAACTTAGACAGAGGACCCAATTCGTTCTATGAATTATAGTATGCTCGTCACTGAAAGAAATTTATTCAAAAGTTCAAAATAATAATTTATTAATGTAGACCTACTCAAGCGCTAAATATGTTACATGCTATTTAGGTATAATATTGGTTTTTCTTGAAAGTTGAGTGTGAAAATATAGGTAATTTTTGAGGGGAGGGAAGGGGGATGAATAATCTCAATTTGTTTTTACTTAAAAAAAACACTGCGAATTTAAATTTAAGAATAGGCCACCAAATAAAACAATATTGATTCCGCAGTTGGCAATTTAAAAAAATATTGTATGGATAGCAAGGAAAAAAAAGACGGTATGAAAGTATCCAAGTGATTTTTCCAATAAAACATAATTTTATGAGATTAACACAATTTTTTCGTGCCTTTCATTATTTCTTCGAAGTGAGGTGTAGATTTTTGCTCTTCTAAGGACTTTTTGTAAATGTTCATCGCTGTGTTGAATAGAAATTGTACAGGCTTATACTTCCATAATAATACATTTTTTTTTTAATTTTTGATATTTTCGTTAGAGTTTGCGGGCCACATAAAAATACATGACGGGCAAAATGTAAGCCCGTGGCCCTTAAAATTCCCAGGGCTACCCTAAGGGAATTCCTTGTGACACACAATGGTGGACACGTGGTTTAAACGTAAAGCTCGTCAAATTTGGTTTGCAGTGACGTGTAGATTGAAGGTTTGAATGCCACCTGAGTGTACTGAGAGCGTGTTTCCTCATTTTTACTCATTCTTCCTTCACGGAAATTGACCTTGTGGTCTATGGGAAAGGTGTCAGATTTCTGTGCTGGGGTTCCGGGGTTCAATCCTCAGTCTCAGAACACATTGTCTGATTGCCAAACTTTTCCTTCACCTCTGACAAGACATCTTGTGAATGTGTAGAATGCCAGGCCTCCACCGTGGTTCGGATTCCACGTTAAACTGTAGGTCCTCCATTTCATCTCACAATCCACGTTACACATTAGCCTAAGTGCGTTTAACCCGAGTGGGTAGTAAGACGCGGTGCTAATAATTATGGTAATAATAATAATAATAATAATAATCCTTCAAGGAAATGTGAGTACATTTATTTTCAACCATACCTTCCTCCTCCCTTCCATTAGTGTAGTTAAATGTGGATAGTCCTGAAGGGTAGTTAAATGTGGATAGTCCTGAAGGGTAGTAAAAAGAAAGGAAAAAAGAGGGGAAAAAAAGGTTTTTTTTAAAATTGCCACCTTTCAGGACTCGAAGCTTGACCTCCCAGGTCAGACAAAATGATAAAAGCACAATAGATGAATCCCGGGTGGTTTTCTTGTAGTTATCTCACTTTCTCCCTCGAGTTCCCACGCCAAGTAGGTTGTAAATCAGGGCATGGAACCTTGTGTTAGTTTAGTTTCTAAAACAACCCCTTCGTTCGGCTCGCGTCAGTTCCATGTGCCGGCTGGCCTATATCGCATGTAATCGGCTGTCCGATACAAAACTTTCGCCTCGGGAACACTCGAATAATTAACAGCCGGAGAAAGAGATGCGCACTTTTAGAAACGAGATCGAGTTGTGTTTGTTTAGGGCAGGGGTAGGCTGGGCCACATCTCGGTGGGCCGGTTTGATTTGGGCTGCCAAAACTATACTCCATTCACGGTAGGAATTAATCTCTGAAAGGTCTTTTTTCCTACCGATATCCTACTATATAATATATTTCTGGTAAGGAAAAAGGCCTTTTAGAAAACAATTCCTACGCTGAACAGACTTTACTTTTAAAAATAGAATAGTGCTAACCATTGAACTATAAATAATAGTTTCTATTAAACTTTAATCAATAGCTCCAGTGAGTAAGTCAGAAGATGTCCTGGATACATCATTCGTGAAGATGTACGATGGCATTAACTGTAAAACCAAATCGTTTGTTTTTTCTTGGTGTTATTCTTAAGGAAGGTTTAGGCAATCAGATAAATATGTGCCGGAACCGGGGATTGAACCCCGGAACCCCAACACAGAAGTCTGACACCTCACCCCTATATCGCCAGGTCACCTAAAATAAATTAGAAGTCGATATTTTGAGTAGACTGAATAGTGGCGCAACCATGGATAATGTAGCTGAATTGGTCTAATAAATAGACTACAGAATTTTGATCAAAATGCCTGGGGAGAGTTTTCACATGATAAATATGAGTTCATTAATGTTGGAAAAAAGTATTTGAATTTTTTTTACTAAAGAGTGATTTTAAAACCATGTTATAATAGTTTCACTCTAAATGTATGTATGATTGTTTCATATAGGCTAATCAAAATAATTATTTTTATAATACAAAAATAATGGTTTTGCTCAGAGGAAAAATCATATATAGGTAGAACTAGTTTATTGATAACAGGCTTTTAATGTTTTGTTTTATGAATTTCAATAGCATAGTTAAGAAATGCTGTAAGATATGGTTGTAATGGTTTTTCCATATGAAGAAAGAACCCATTTTATAGAATGGCATCTTACAAAGTAAATAATGATGGAGCTAAACTTTAAAATATGTAATGTTCATATTGAATAACTTATTTAAAAAAAAAAAAAAAAAAATNAATTTATTAAAAAAAAAAAAAAAAAGTCTAAAGCATCATAAAAATATAAAACTAGTTAAGGTTTGATTTTCATAAGAAGCCAGTTAGACCTATTTAAAAACCGGGAGCTTATGCTGTCACAATGGTTTAGGGTAGAGGGTAAAATAATTATTTTTACACTTTTACCCCATTTAATTAATAATATAAAGATAAATAACCACACAGAAATCTTTAAAGAAGTATATTAGAACTTTAGAAGCTTTTGATAACTTTAATATTAGCTTTGGTATTAATAAATCAAATAAGACCTATTTCTTGAAGGCCAAATTTAGTTATTTTCAACCAATACTGGTGGTATTAAGGTGGTATGGAAAAGGACGCGAGAAAAGGCCAATGTTTTTGCAGCTTTTATGGCAAAACCTTATTGGGGTGGGCGGAGGGGGGGGCAAAC
Organism: Timema douglasi; assembly: GCA_901482245.1. NCBI lineage: Eukaryota > Metazoa > Arthropoda > Insecta > Phasmatodea > Timematidae > Timema > Timema douglasi. Next base: position 80,973 of record CABEEJ010000940.1, on the reverse strand, counting down.
TAAATAAAGTATTGCTCCAGTACAAACATAAGTTAAATTTTCTTCACATTATTATATCAACAGTTTCTGAATATCTATTATGATCATAGCGGAATTATATGAGAAACTTTTTTAATTAAAATAAAAAGTTGTCATTAAATTCAAGGATCGCCTTGACAGATATCCAACACATTTTGAGGTCACTATATGAAGAAAATTAAACTCTATGTTTGTATTTGAACATATAACCCGCCTCGGTGACGTAGTTGGCTAACGCGCTAGTCGTGTTGAGCTGCTCGACTGCTGAAGACGGGGAGATCGAGGTTCGAATCTCGGTCGGGTGAACTGGAGGTGGTTTTTCCTAAATGGTTTTCCACTCTCCCTCCACGCAAATGCGGGTTCACTTCCTCTAATTCAACCTTCCCAATTCCTAATCCATTTGTGTGATTAGTACTTAAAGCGTATAACCCGAACGGGTAGTAAGACGCGGTGCTAAATATATATATATATATAATTTATACTGACCAAAAAAATTGGCATAAAAAACTACAAAAACATTGGTTTTTCTCACATACCTTTCTATACCACCTTAAATGGACTTCCTATAAAAAAAATCAAGATTTATATTTCCATACATATTACGTAACGCTCTGTAGAGCTGGCAGCCATATATCCTAATTTTCCAAAGTGATCTTACTATAAAATTTCCAACCTTTTTTCTAACGTGATCTCACTGTAAAATTTCTAGCCTGAACAAAATTTGGCTACTAGAGCATGTTAATTTGTCGAGGGAGGGGCCGGTTATAACGCCAACGTAAACACTGCGTGGAGGAGGCCAGAGTATTTATAGTGCAATGTAAACTATTTAAGTTGATGTAAACAGAAGGTTTTGGGCCACGGATCTAAAATATGGCTAGGATACGAGACGGTTATCGTACAATGATACTTAAGACATATAACCTCTAGCCCTGCCATCATCCCCTATAACCCTTGTCAGCGTCCTAAATACTCTTAGTACTGTATCGTATTTAGGAGAAGAAAAGTATCTAGAGTACACCCACCACTCGAGTTTACTTGTACAACTCAAAAAGTTACTAGAAATAGTCCCTAATATATCCCTAGGCCAACAGCTGACATCTGTCATTATGAATAACTGTAAAACTGGGTGACCTGGTGGTCTAGGGGTTAGGTGTCAGACTTCTGTGCTGGGGGTCCGGGGCTCAATCCTCGGTCCCGGCACAGATTTATCTGATTATCAAACCCTTCCTTCACCTCTGACAATACGTATATTAATCACAACTTGTGAATGTGTGGAATGCCAGGCCTACCACCGTGGTCCGGATCCCACGTTAAACTGTAGGTCCTTAATTTCATCTCACAATCACCCTACCATTACACATTAGCAAGTGTGTATAATCCGAACGGGTAGTACGACGCGGTGATAATAATAATAATAATAATAATAATAAAACTGTAATGAAAACATGGTAATGTATGAATGTTACAGTTAACTACAGTAATTTAGGCCTATACTATTTATATTTATTTTAGGTAAGGCACAAAGCTTATTTATCGTTTTATTTCACTTAAAAAAGAAAATTACTTTTCACAGCACTTTCACAAAAGATCTAATGAACATAGATTCAAAATGGTGACCGACGAATTTAAACCGTGTGAAAGAACATGACGCAAACAAGTTCGTTACAATGGCGCATTTACGCAGTTGAAACACGATAAAATAATCATAAATTAATGTATTATGTATAAAAAATAACAAGTATTTTCTATTTTACAAATAATTACGACGCATGTGTTAAAAACGGTATTAATGTGTACACTATATTACAAAATATAATTAACATTCCAAAAACGAAAAATAATTACTTTTAATTATGTTAAAAATATTATTTTGGATCGGATCAAATGATATTATTAAAGGTAATAAAATAGTGTGAAAAAATTTAAGTTTATGTTATTTTAAAAGGAAAATATAACATGTAATTAAAAACTTGTCATTTATATAAAAAAAAGTTATTTTTTTACATATGTGTCCGCAACCAAAAACCTAAACATGGTTTTTAAACTGTCATTCAGGTAAAAAGCTATGGTGAACTGTCACTAACTGTACCTGAAATGACTCAAAGGAAAGTCCTTGAAGAAGATGGTAACATTTTTTGAATTATGAATTATTCTTTACCCAGTCCGGTGTTCGATATGATGATATACGGACAATTGTGGGCCAACCAGGGCTGTGGAGTCGGAAGCGGTTTTCGGGTGGAGTCGGGAGCGGTTTCGGGTGGAGTCGGGAGCGGTTTCGGGTGGAGTCGGGAGCGGTTTCGGGTGGAGTCGGGAGCAGTTTCGGGTGGAGTCGGGAGCAGTTTCGGGTAGAGTCGGAGTCTGTAGAAAGGTACAGACTCCAACTTAAAAAAAAACTTATAATAGTGTCGAACTCGATTCTTACTGGTAATATAAATAATCAAGGATCGATCTTAATATCACAATTCTTAACTATCAAAACATTGATGACATACAAACAAAAAGAGAACATTCAGAATTGGGTAATTTTCAATAGTGAATATTCTTAGTTTTAATTCATTATATGCATCAATTAATGCATATTTATTCTCATAGGAATTTGGGAAATGTACTTATCCATAAATTGTAATCAAATAAATATATTTTAAGTTCAATTAAACTAAGAACTAATCTTATGAACCACGTGTTGGTGATGCATTGTCTTGTACTACCACGTTAGTACTTAGCATTTGAATTTTTATTAATTAGTTATAATTTTACTGTAGTTAAATGATTTTACCATAATAATTTTTTTATTACGAGTTAATAAATAAATGTTTCGACTGGAGCAACATAGTCTAAACATTTATTTTAATTTTCTACACATGGTGATATAATCTATTTTTTAATGTTTGCCATGGGCATAATGCCCATAATAAAAGTAATAATAATAATATATATTGGCAATTAAAAAGGAGTTGGAGTTGGACAGTAGAAAAAGTAGAGAAGTCAAATTCGAAGGCTTAGTCTACCGACTCCGCAGCGTTGGGGCCAACATAAAAAAAAAGAAGTTTCCAACCGATCCGATTTAAAATGGACAAACTATGCGCCAATATAAAAAAAAGTACCAAGCCGATAGGATGTGATACGGAGAGGTGTGAACGAAGCTTTCTGAAATGTATAGCACCTACAACATCAATTAAAGTTTTATAAGAAATTTTTGACTAACTATAGATGATCTTTCTTAGTATTACGCCCTATTAACCAAAGGTAATAATTATTCTATAACATTAGGGAAGATGAAGGTTAAATTTAGAGGAAGTATACCCGCATTTGAGTGGAGGGGGAGAGAAAAACATTAAAGGGAAAAAACTTAATACGCTTGACTGGGATTTGAACCTCGATCTCCTCGTCTTTGTAAATCGAGTATATTGCGTAAATGAAGTTTTAGATCATTCGACAACCAAAGTAGGTCACATATTATGTTGATATAGGCTCAAAATATATTAAGTAGGCCCCTACATCCATAATATAAAGCTATGAAGATGTATCAATTATATGGGCTGGATTCTAAGACTCAGTTTACGATTTTATTGTATTCAAAAGGTAAGCCTATACCACTAGAGGTATTAAAATATTCCCTAAAATTCTCATTCAAATTAAACAACGAAAAGGATAGCTTTGTAGAATACCTCTCCAAGAAAGTTTAGGGTTCCACCACTGTGAAAGAGAAAGTCGGGAGTCGAACCCAAGAACCACCACTGAATCAATCTTCTGTCGGTTCCCGCGGAGTGATCCAATGACAAATGATAGCGGTGCTAATTTTG
>CABEEJ010000940.1:46343-76226 GCA_901482245.1 Timema douglasi | reverse complement strand
TCTCCGGTAAGAGGCTCTCCTCGGGGTTTGGGTCATATTCTCCGGTAAGAGGCTCTTCTCGGGGTTCGGTTTATAATCTCAAGTAAGAGACTCTCCTCGGGGTTTGCGTCATATTCTCCGGTAAGAGGCTCTCCTCGGGGTTCGGTTTATAATCTCAAGTAAGAGACTCTCCTCGGGGTTTGGGGAGTATTCTCCGGTAAGAGGCTCTCCTCGGGGTTTGGGTCATATTGTCCGGTAAGTCTTTCCTCGGGGTTCTTGGCCGTCGAACGATCTGTATAAGCTTGCTAGGCGCAAGGTGACCCAAATCCGGACCTCCCTGTCATCGACAGTTATGTCTAACACGCGAGTGACGCCTTAAACCACGATGCCACCGAAGCAGTTCTATACGCATATGCAAGTTTGTATGTTATAAGCTTGTGACTCGCATCGATGAGCATACAAATTAGACGTAAATGTTGTCGTCTTGTTTGTCAGTGACGAGAAGGCTGGTGTTTGAATTCTGGTTGGGTGTTCGTTTTGTTTTTAGCATCATAATAAAATAAAATATTATCACCAAGAGAAACCTAAGAAAATGCCCTAGGCCATGCCATATATTTTAGACCTCTAAAAAGTATACTTTACAAGGGTTTACCAGTCCAAAAAAGTTTTTTATTAAGATTATTTTTTGAAATATTGCTCAAAAAAGTATTTTTTTGTGTTATAAAACCATATTTAAGACTTTATTTTTAGAATGTTTAACCCAAAATTCTAGATTTTTTCGTGACGAAAATTCAAACACTTTCTTAGCATCATATAGGCTTTCTAATAAGCAACAATTTGGGTTGAAGCTATACCCTATCTACGGTGGGAGAGGTGCTTATGACAGTCAGGAAAGATTAACGTGCATCCATTCGCCAAACCATATGATCTTCAATACCAAATGTTGAGTTTTTGATGATGTTGTCAGTGAAAACTTTCATAACAAGGTAACAATTTGTTTTTAGTTAATTTTTTTCTTCTAACTGTTTTTATATTAAAGAAACACGAATCCAGCAAAATAACTGTTTGGATATTTCTTTTTCTTTTATCGAAGCGCCGGCGTCCGTGGTTCCCATGATTTTCAATCAAAGAGCTTATAAAATGTGTTTTCTTCATAATTTAAAATGGTAAACTAGTAAAAAAAAACTAGCTCCGGTGGCCGCGTGGTCTAACGCGCTACTCTCGTGATGGAATCGACTGCCGAAAACGGGGAGATTGGGGTCCGATCCCGGTCGGGTGCACTGAGTTTTCCCCCCCCCTAAATAATTCTCCACTCTCCCTCCACGCACATGTGGTTGCATTTGCTCTAAATGGAGCCTTCCTTGTCCCTAACCCATTAGTGTAATTAGTACATAGCTGTGTAACCCGAACGGGTAGTAAAACGCAGTGCTTTAAAAAAAAAAAAAACTAGCCAGGCAGTTGATAACGTGTCATACAACCCGGCTTCGGTTGTGTTCATGCGCCGTTTACAAATTAAAAGGTTTGATTTTGAAACTAATAATGGTGTATGGTTTTTGAGAGCCTTATCTACTTACTCTATGGAATTAGAGAACCATTGCGTTAAAACTTAAGAAGTATCTCTGCACAACTAAAGCTCACAAAATTGTATTAATATATTTGCCAATTATCTCCGGAAATATTGGTTTTAGAAGGATATAATTCAAAAAAGTTTTTATTTTTAATAACACTACAATTTTGCAATGATAAGTTATTTAGTATCTTAAATAGTTTATGGAGATGAGGAAATTTTCGCTTCTGTAAAGTACCCTAAAGTTCATTTTTATAGGAAAATTAAAATATTAATTTTGTTTATAATCTTAATCAACGTCTATAAAAAAAATTGAGAAAATTTATTATCTCTTTTCTCCCTTTATTAAACTACTCTTAATTTTAGGGTTAGACAAACACACAGAAAGACGGCATTGCAAAAACCACTTTTCAGAGTTCGGGGGGTCATGAAACGTCAACACCCATCAATATCTCGGGTTAAACTTTTTTTTTTACGGTCGTAATACTTACTTAACCTTTGGTGTTCGAAAAGTTAGAAAATATATATTTTTTCATTTAACTTAAAAAAATATTGGTTTTATAAAACTATGTTTCAAATAAAAGATTTATATTGTAAATATACCAACATATTTGCGATGACAAGTAATTTCATATCTCAAAGAGTTTCGGAGATGTGATTTAAAAAAAAATAATGAGAATTTACGCATCAAACCGGGACCCTTAAAGTCATTTTGCCGAAAAAATTAGAGTAGCCATTTTGTTTATAATATTGATCCATGTTTAGAAAATGTTTTTTTTTTTTAATCTTTATGACCTTCATTAAGCTACCCTTAATTTTTGGGTCAATTCCAAAAACCCCTTGGGAAAACCCCCGATACAGATTTTTTTGACAATCATAATACTTTCTCTACATGTAATATCGCGAGAAAATAAAAAGAGTATTTATTAATATATCTTGTTCTTTCAATGCGTTAACTTAAATCGTAATTCTTAGGGAAGTACTTTTTAGAAGAATTTTATAGCAATTTTTATTGATAATATAGTATCACTGAGCATATAATAATTATTTCCGAAAAGAATGACAGTCACTTTCAACCAATGTTTACAATAAATAATTTCCTACCAGCTGTCAACACCGCTAACGTATATAGGGTTTAGAATGGTATTGTCTTTTGTTGTAGGTTTTAAAATAGAATAAAAACAAAGCAACATTTTATCAGACCCACTTATACACACACTTTCAAGGTCAGGTCAATATTTATATACTACTAATTAGAGGTTATCTCATCACAGACTGAAAATAATATATNATATATATATATATATATAAAGCGGCATCCATGTTTGATAAACAAAGTGTCAACTGTAAAAAGAACATATTTTAATAAAACAGTGTATAAAGAGGGGACATATAAGGCATTCACGAGCTAAGTTTACCTGAATGACAGCTCGAAATGTTACTAGAAGTAATCCCTAATATATCACTACGCCAACAGCTGACATCTATCACTTTGGATGACTGTAATGAAAACAGATGGTAATATATTAATATGATAGTTAACCACAGTAATTTAGGCCAATATTATTTATATATTTATTTGAGGTCGGACACAAAGTTTATTTAGAGTTTTATTCCCCTTTAAAAAATATTCACACCACTTTCACAAAAACTTCTAACGAACATAGCCTCAAAATGGCGACTGACGAAAATTAAACAATATGATTGAACATAACGGTAAACAAGTTTTTTACAATGATGCGGACACGCAGTTGATGAAAATACTTTATTCAGTTAAATATTTCAAAATACGATAAAATAATCATAAAATCATGTATTGTATGTAAAAAAATGACAACAATTTTCTCTTTTCCAAGTAAATACGATGCCTGTATTAAAAGATATTGATGTGTGCACTAGATTAAACATAATCAATAACGTTCCAAAACGAAAAATAAGTACTTTTAATTATGTTTAAAATATTGTTTCGAATTGGACAAAAATAAATTATTAAAAAAAATGAAATAGTATGAGAAAACTTGTTTATGTTATTTTAAATGTAATACATAATAGGTAATTAAAGATATTTACATTTATAACAAAACGGTGATCTTTTACAAGTGTTGGCAACCCAAAACCTAAACATATGATTTTCGAACTGTCATCCAGGTAAAAACCTATCGTGAATGGAATACACATTGAACTTTACAATGAAGATGTAATTTTTTTTAGTGTTTAAATGATTAGTTTTCTAAGTCTATAAAAAAAATTAGAAAATTATTTATATTGAATTTTTTTTTTTGCTGTACCCTATGGACACACTTCAACAGATAGGTCTTCATATTACATTTTTAAAATTTAAAAATAGATGTTTAATCCGACCATGTAAGTTAGTATCGTATTATATTGTTTATAATCTGACGCTGAAATAAAATCCCCCATTATTTAAATTTTAAACAAGAGGATATTACCGAGAGCAAATCTCACTATACTATGAATTGTATTTAATGTGAAACATTTTGTTTGAATTTTATATTTTATAGTCTTTTAAATTATTATAGGTACTACTAATTCAAACAATAATTATGTGTAGTCAATATTCCTTCTTTTAAAATTAATAACAAACGATATCGAAAATAGTCTACTGGTGATAAAATGGTCCACTTAACCTGAAATTATAAATAATAATAATATTTAGCACCACGTCTTACTACCCGTTCGGGTTATACGCTTTAAGTACTAATTGCGCTAATGGATTAGGAATGGGGAAGGTTGAATTAGAGGAAGCGAACCCGCATTTGCGTGGAGGGAGAGTGGAAAGCCATTTAGGAACCCCCCCCCTCCCCCAGTTCACCCGACCGAGATTCTAACCTCGATCTCCCCGTCCTCAGCAATCAAGCGGCTCAACACGACAAGCGCGTTAGCCAACTACGCCACCGAGGCGGGTCCTGAAATTATAAAGCTAGGCAACTATTTTACAAACATATTTTGAGATATTAGCCAGCAGCTTAAAACACAGATTGAATGGTGTAAAAGATTTGTATTATTAGTACTTGGATCTGTAAACACAAATTACTAAAGACTGTCATGTATTGTTAAATATTAATGTATCCAAAACTAAGGTGATAGTTTTTGATAAGGACTGATCAGGAAATAATCTTCCAGCCTAGTATAAATGGATCCCTGTTAGAACATGTGAATGATTTAGTATTTGTGGAGAACGTTTTGAAAAAAAAAAAGGGAAGGATAAATTGTGAAATCGACAGATGGTTGTAGCATCTCGGAGTAGTTGGATGTATGTGGACTATTTCAAAGGATGAAATAGTACGTAGAGAGGCAAAAATGATAGTAAAAGTCCGTTCACCGTAGGAATTGTTTTCTGAAAGGGTGAACTGGTGGTCTAGGGGTAAGGTGTCAGACTTCTACGCTGGCGGCCGGGGTTCGATCCTCGGTTCCGTCACAGATTTATCTGATTACCAAACCCTTCCTTCACCTCTGACAAGACATCTTGTGAATGTGAGGAATGCCAGGTCTCCACCGTGGTTCGGATTCCACGTTAAACTGTAGGTCCTTCATTTCATCTCACAATCACCCTACCATCACACATTAGCGTAAGTGCGTATAGCCCGAACGGGTAGTAAGACGCGGTGCTAATAATAACAATAATTTTCTGAAAGGCCTTTTTCCCTACCAGAAATCTATTATATAGTAGGATATTGATAGGAGAAAAGACCTTTCAGAGAGTAATTCGTACCGTGAATGGAGTATATATAAAAGTGTGTCAACGCAAACATTGTTATATATATATATAAATATGGAGCGTGGTTTTGTTAGGTAAAACATTAGAGCAAGGTGAATGCTGTTGGAAATGTTTGTGGAAAAACTCGTTTGGACAGATTCAGTAATGATTGGGTGCTGAAGGAGTGCGGTTTGAAAGGGAATCCAAAAGCGCAATGTGAAAGACTCGTCTTGCGTTGGTTTAGGCATCTCGAGAGGATGAGTGTGGATCGAGTCACAAAGTAAATATATGATGGAAGAGTTAGGTCATATAAGACCTGGCTAAATTTGCGAAAAAAGAGGAACATTAAGTGTTTTAAGAATAAAAGAAAATGCTTGACTCGGTGTATGGATATTATTGAAGTGAAGGGCTTTTGCATGGATAGGGAAGTTTGGGGAAAGTTAGTGAGGATGGCTTAAGCACAGTTTTTTGAACTATATTCACAGTTTCTTGTCCACGGGAACGACGTAATTTAAGTACGTATGTACATATTGTTTAAAAAAAATATATTCTCGACGTGATGACTTTTGCACTTAAGATTTTAAAACAATTTGTCAGATTTGTGAAACCACATTCATGTATTATTTTTAAAAACAATCATGACATCTTGATAGCCAGTTAAATTTACATGCTTTTCAATTATGTGTCCGTTATAAGTGAAATCGTAAAGTGAAATGATCCCGACCTATAACCGATATAACCGTGAATGGAGAAGTTATATGAGGTCCTAAATGGCTTTGTGGCCAGCATCTTGACATATTCATGATGAACAGTCGTCATTGAAATTATTAGAATACTAAACGTATAAGTGGTTATTGATATTCCTAAATGTATCAGTGGTTAGGGATGATTCTAGACTCATAAATGTATAAGTTAATAGTGATAATCCACGACTCATAAAATGTATAGTTGTTAGTGACATTCCTAGAATACTAAATGTATCAGAGGTAAGTGATATTCCTAGACTTCCTAAATGTATCAGCGGTTAGAAATATTCCTAGACTCCTAAATGTATCAGCGGTTAGAAATATTCCTAGACTCCTAAATATATCAGCGGTTAGGAATATTCCTAGACTCCTAAATATATCAGCGGTTAGAAATATTTCTAGACTCCTAAATGTATCAGCGGTTGGAAATATTTCTAGACTCCTAAATGTATCAGCGGTTGGAAATATTCCTAGACTCCTAAATATATCAGCGGTTAGTAATATTCCTAGACTCCTAAATGTATTTGTGGTCGATGAAATTATCACAGTTCCTGATTGTGACTATCCACCCTGCGCGTGTGTGTGTGTGATTTAAGAAAAATACTATGCTTTGATCATAGCCAAGAGTGTCCAGCTCCAGAGACGGCTGACCAACCATTCCTGGGAGACTAACTAGGTTTGTTAACCAGAGTCTTAGATGTGTTGCAATAAACGCTTTCGAACTAATATCTATTCTGTCCACTACAAGTGCATTCCTTATTATTAAGTTTTATCTTGACATCGAAGGTGTTGCCATGATCCCTCTTAAGTGTGTTTTCCCAGCTAAACAATGAACTATTGTTTGATACTGGAATGAATCATTTGATTAAAAGACAGGAAGTCCTAATTAAGAACATAATAGTTCCAGACGCTCCCACACCCGGATCTCGAGCCAAATATCACATAAGACAAGAGTTTCTCGAACTGTGAGACATGAGGGTGTGGAGGCGCGGGGTGTGTGTGTGTGGGGGGAAGGGGGTCAGGTGAGGCACAGCATGGCTATAAAGGCCTAATTATGGTAATTATCGAATTAAAAATAGAACATACAATATTATTAAGCAGGGTCATGGAGTCTTGAGTGGGAAGCAGTTTTGGGTAGAGTTGGAGATTAAGTCGGAGAGTAGAAAAATATAAGAGTCAGACAGTAGAAAAATATAAGAGTCACAATGTCACAGTAAAAATATAGAGGAGGTAGAAAAATAGCGTCACAGTGGCACAGTAAAAAATAGAGGAGTGGGAGGGTAGAACAACAAAGGAGTCAGACAGTAGAAAAATACAGGAGTTGGAGAGTAAACAATAAAGGAGTTCGAGTTAGACGGTAGAAAAATATAGTAGTCGGAGAGTAAATTCTAATGAAAAGTATTCAAATTTAATCGCGTTGCTGCTGATTGGTAGTCAAATTTAATGTTTTGAACATTTTACTTGCTACAGGTCTAATTATAACAAATATTCCTTTCTTTAAAGTCCACTAATGAGAAGTAGTAGTAATCTTGTTCTTCCTTGATTCTCGGTAATCGTCTTTATGGATTCGAATGTTTTCCTTGTTATTCTAAAATAAATTATTAATTAATTTTAAGGTTATTATTAAGAAGCCGGTCTAAATTAGTTCATCTGAAATTCACATGGTATTTTTTTTCCAAATTGTGTGATAAAATTACTTTAATGAGCGAGTTTTCTTAAATATTGAGTACGCGACTACGTTCTAAAAATTATGTTTAATATTCCATGAGTTTTTTGTAACATTTCCTCCATAGAGGCATTACAGCCCATTGATTCCCAAACTTTTTTGACCGCGACCCGAAATACAATATTTTCCAGTTGCGACCCGGAAATTGGATTTCATTGGGTCCTTTTTCTGTGAAGTCAATCGCAATAATAACTTGTGCGTAAAACCAATTTTGAAGGAAGTGTACCCGCATTTGTGTAGAAAGCCATTTTGAAAAAAACCCATCACCGACCAGGTTTCGAACTCCTATCTCCCTGCCAGTGCAAGTCTAGTCTAACTAAAAACGACTGCTGTTTGTACCAACATGTGTGTGAAGCTAGCAAGTTAAAACAATGTGCATACTCTTTACCCTTCAACCTTCTACTTTTATTCATGGATGAATTTGTATACCACATCTACAGTAGCTCCATGGCTTCTTTGGTGCTAACTGACAGCTCACACCTGACTTCTGAGAGTCAACATTTAGATATATACCTAAAATTTTACTGTCAGAAGTGACAGCTGCTAAACACATGTTTTTGCAGATCATTTGGTTGGGCGTAGGGATACATAATTTGGTCTGGTAACTTTTCAAAGCCGTCAGCTGTCGGTCAGCACCAAAGAAGCCATGGGGCTACTGTACCTACATCAGGGGCGCACATACGGGAGTGGTTCAGNNNCCTTTTTACACATCAATATTTGTAAAAGGAAAAGGGGAACATCCCCCCCCCCCCCCCCGCGAACATGAAGGAAAAATAAAATATATTAATTATAATTACAGTAGATATGTACCGCTTAAAATTATACTGCCTAGTCTGTATATATATCTTCATAAAGTAATTTGTTCAAAGCATGAGTCTCAAAGCGACTTCTTTATTTTGGACCCCCTACCTAAGAAGCATTTTGGTGTGGCCCTGGTTTGGATTAATTTGTTCGCTAAACAATAGTCCCTTAAAATCAGGGTGGCTACAAAACCTATTTTACAAAATTCCCTGACTTTTCCAGGCAACGTTTTTCAATTTTCCTTAACTACTTTTTTTCCAATTTTAATGGGGGATGATGACTTTTGTTTTATTATTATTGATCACATATTTAAAAAAAAGTTTGTATCTACCACACATAAACAGTTTTAACAGTTGTTTAAAAAATTAGAATTTTATTTTATTTAGGTATTATTAACTTTTGTTTTGGTGTTTGGTTGCAAAATTAATGGGATATTTTAGAAACATTTTTGTAATTACCTGACTTTCCCTTATTTTTAGTTAAATTCCCAGACATTTCCTTGTTTTCCCTGTCATTCAAAAAAATTCCCCGACTTTTCCAGGTTTTCCCTGTTGGTAGCCACCATGAAAATGCACTATCTCTTCGAGTATACCTTAGAGTGAAAACCATTTTAGGGAAAACACCCTCAGTAGACCCAACCGGGATTTGAACCACGATCTCCCCTTCTTCAGCAGGCCGGTCTAACACGAGAGACGCCATAGACCAACCGGGTACTAAAGCGGTATTTTTTTAGAATATATAACCATAACTTTTTGTTGTTAACATTTTACTGTTATTTTATATTAGCAGTGATTTTATCATAAGTGACACCCGCATATCACTTGACTTAAACAAATACGTGAAAGTCTTACTACTATTAGCACCGCGTCTTACTAACCGTTCGGGTTGTATATCCTTATCTAATGTGTAATGGTAGGGTGATTTTGAGATGAAATGGAGGACCTACAGTTTAACGTGGAATCCGAACCACGGTGGAGGCCTGGCGTTCCACACATTCCCAATATGTCTTGTCAGAGGTGAAGGAAGGGTTTGGCAATCAGATAAATCTGTGCCGAGACCGAGGATTGAACCCCGAGCCCTCAGCACAGAAGTCCGACACCTTACCCCTAGACCACCATGTTAAAGTAGTTCTATCAACATTTTATGTGTAATTTATGTCCATCCTGAATAAAATTTGGGTATGTCTATAGTATTATAATAGAAGATAATTTCATACTTGGTCTCTAGCCAAGGAACTATTTATCCCCGAAATAAGATCACATATGGCCCTTATTTGTAAAATAAATTAATACCAGTTGAAATTTATATGAGTGGAATAAATGTTTTGTGATAAAGAATAGACGAAAGGTTTTAATTTAAAATTTGGTGTCACCGTTCATTATCATAAATTCATAATCATCGACGAATATTTTCAACTCATTCTGACTGTGTGTAGGTTAGTTCATTCCTAATCCTTTATTTGTATATAAATCGCTTTATTTCAAAGACATTTATTTATTAAAAAAGAATGGACTATCCTATATAATATTTCTGTTGTCAACAACCCTTTTTTCTCAACTAATATAAGGCCTACAGCGATGAATAAGGTATCAATAGGTAGGATTTTTTTTTACCGACTTCTGACATAGCGTACTCAGTTTACGTTAAAACACATTGTTGGTTTAAAATTTAAGTTAAAAGAAAAATCTAACAATATTTTTTTATCAATTACTGAAAATAAACTTTCTTTGCTATTTTGTTTATACATTTCGCAGTGAGGATTTAATTTCAAGAAGCCGACAAAAGACAATCTTTTTTTGGGGGGGGGAGTTGAGGGGAAGGTTGAATGTGTGAAAGTTTCGCAAGGGTTTACTGATAAGTCTCATTTGGCCACCACAAATAGTTTTATAATGGCTGTCTCTGTCTATTTTATCCTAGAACGAGTCTCGACCGGCCGTTGTTAGTTCCATATAAGAACATACTAAGCGACAACCCTGGCTTCGGCAGGACTGTGCGACGTTGCCACATATTGCTTCTCCACAACAATCACCTTTTATTGAGAATACAAATAAAAAATAACTTATTCAAGAGGAACCGAAACTGAAAAATCTTCACTGTAAGCAATAAACTTGGCTTGTGGTTGTAAAAACTGACACTATTTGTCAAATGGCAAAAATCTTTAAAAGTAGTTCTTGTAATTACGTTTAAGTGTGGAATTTCAGGCGCCAAACCTTATTTAGTTTGATTTAAACCAACATTTGTCGGTGGTTGTGAGGACTAAACGTCAGTCTCGTATTTAGTGATTTACCGGTCTAATTTGATTTATTGGTGAGAGAAAGGGAGGTCATTGTTCGAATACCTGAACGATTTGACTGAAAAACATTGTTCGAATACCTGAACGATTTGACTGAAAACATTGTCCGTATACCTGAACGATTTGACTGAAAACATTGTCCGTATACCTGAACGATTTGACTGAAAACATTGTTCGAATACCTGAATGATTTGACTGAAAACATTGTCCGAATACCTGAATGATTTGACTGAAAGCATTGTTCGAATACCTGAATGATTTGACTGAAAACATTGTTCGAATACCTGAATGATTTGACTGAAAACATTGTTCGAATACCTGAATGATTGGACTAAAAACATTGTTCGAATACTTGAATGATTTGAAAGAAAAGTATTTTTTTTAATACCTAAATCGTTTTCCACTCACCTTACACGCACATTCAGGTACGCCTTCATTTTGCCTGAAAGGTACCGTGGATTATACAATACTGTCTCGTAAATCTTTCACCAGGATGAAACCAGGCATCGTACAGTAGCCCCGTGGCTTCTTTGGTGCTGACTGACAGTTCACAGCTGACTTCTGACAGTCAACATTTAGGTATAGACCTGCAATTTGACTCTCAGAAGCGACAGCTGCTAAACACATCATTTTGAAGATCATATGGTTCGGCGTAGGAATACATAATTTGGTCTGGTAACTTCAAAGCCGTCAGATGTGAGCTGCACCAAAGAAGCCATGGGGATACTATAGGTTTGCTACCTTACAGGGTAAACAAAGGGTATCTACCTTTCTTAAAAAAATTCAACCTTTTTAGGGTTTATAGATAACACAACGACACACTTTTGCATAGTAATTTTTCTTATTTTATATTATATTGCAAACTAAGCCAATAAATAGTGAGAATGACACGTTTGCGCTTTAACGGTCCGTTATGCCAACTTTAGTCCAGACATAAGTAAAATTAAAGAGCAGGGTACAACTATTATTATCATTATCATTATCATTATCATTATTTTTATTATTATTAGCACTGCGTCTTACTAACCGTTCGGGTTATACGCTCTTACGCTAATGTGTAATGGTAGGGTGATTGTGAGATGAAATAAGAGGACCTACAGTTTAACGTGGAATCAGAACCACGGTGGAGGCCTGGCATTCCCCACATTCACAAGTTGAAGGTACAACTATTAACAGTCTTCTAACAATAGAAATTCATTGACCAATCACGGTGCTTCGTTTACAGTAACAATAGCACGTTTTAACTCAGTCCAATTTTAATAAGAAGGGCCTCATTTGATAGCTAAAAAAAAGTTACTTGATTTATTTAAACGTATTCATACGCCAGGGCATGTGGGATGCTAAGATAGGCTTACCTATCAACTAACACTTAATAATTTAGTCAAATGTTATCAATGTGGAATGCATCGTCTAAGAGATTCTTTCTATTAAAATTGGACTGTATCTAGGGTAGTAGAGAAATGTCTGATCTACTCACTTGGACCTGTCCGAGAAGAACTCGTTTTTACTCTTCTTCTTGCCGGCGGTGCCGCTGTGCGCCGGTGAAACACTAGCAGCACTCGCTTCGCTCGTCACAGGAGGCGACGCCGACCCATTGGACGAAGACAAGGATCCAGCTCTGCCTCTGGCGGCGTCCCCCGCGACGCCTATCAGCTGCGCCTCCGTCTTGTTGCTATTGTTATTGTTGTGGTGGCCCGGGTGCGCCGACACGGCCAACACCGGCCTCGTGTTTTGTCGGTTGCGCCGTTTCTTCTTCTTCCCCGCGTCAACTGGGGCCGCACCGCCCGGCTGGTTGTTGTTATCGTCACCAGGGGCGGCGCCGACGCCCTGCGCCAGCGAGGGTGGTGGCGTCCAGTCAAGATCCTTCTTCAGATGCCCGCGTCCACATAGGCAACCGCAAGCTTTGAAAGCGAGGTCGTAACCTTTCTTCGTCCAGAGGTTCTGGTGGCGCTGACGCTCTGACCAGGACCGGGCGCGCCCGCATGTCTTGAGGTAGGTCAGCACTGTCTGCTCCCACTGCTCAAAACACTCCCGGTGCATGTACTGCCCCACTGTACAATGATCGTTGTTACAGAGGATCTTGACGACGTCGTGGAGGTCAGACAGGTCGATCTGAGGGGTCTCCGAGGCCCCCCTGAGACACTCTCCCGTCGGGACGCAGCAGCGGACCATGTTCCCGTTGTGGTGGTGGTGGCGGTTGCGGTTGTGAGGCTGTTGCTGCTGGTGGTGGTGGTTGTCTACGGCGACGCCGGCGTCGTTGTTGTTGTCCACGTGGTAGCCTTGAACTTGAACCTCATGACCGTGACCATGGCCGTGGTGGCCGCGTCGCGGCGCCATCACCTTTCTCTCTCTTTTTGCGTAAGAGGGAGGTCACGTGACAGAAGGGCGGCGCGGGATTGAGCGTGCGAATGACCTAGTTGTGATGCGCACGCCGCGATTCCAAGGTTAGCACTGAACCGACCACACACACACCGGTCTTTAGCACTGTAATGTTATGGATGTTTATTGGTTGATATTACCAGTCAAATGTCAGACAACTTCAACACAGGCACCATCTTTACTCTTGAATTACGTTCTAGTGAAAAATATATCTTAGTAAAAAAAAATGTCTCAAAATTGCGGTATCTGACGAAGTTTTGTTGTGATCTATTTTTGTACAAATTGAGTGTTGTCCTAAATAAACTGTCCACTAAGTCCAACCTCCAATGGAAATTTTCATAAACTACAGAGTGAGCAGTGTTTCTTATTCACTTGGTAGCTTAAAAAAAAAAGTTTGAAACACGTAATCGACGTATCTCGCTGTATTGATACAAGTCAATAGAAAAATATAGAGTTCAATATAAAAAAAAAAGTAAAACCGTTTCTTAAAATATAACTCAGTCGACGATTAAATACAAATTAGCTAATACAGCTCAAAAAACGCAATGAGTCAATTTGTTTGCACACAAACTAGAAACACAAAGTAGGTATAGTTTTTTAACATAAAAACTTTGTTAATGTAGTGTTTTTCAAGTTACGAAATCACACATACACACACAAATACGTTACAAACTTGGAATAAACACGTCTGTATAGTGCTTTGTGTCGAGTCTTATCTTCAACAAAGGCGGGGAGAATAAACAAAAACGGTGTCTATAGATTCATCAATGGATTTCTTGTAAACACAGAATAATTTCATATTATCTTAAAACATTCGCGAGAAGAATAAGGTAACTTACCTAAAACAAATCTATCATCAAGAAAGATATCCTTTTATATATTCCATTGTAAATATAAGAGAGTTTGTTCTTTCAGATTTAAAAATAAATCAAACTTTTCGAAACTTTCAAATATGAGAAAAAAATATTTCACTCATAATTTTCCCAAAATAGGAAATAATAATTTTAGCTCAAATATCCCCCAAAAGAGATATATATATAGAGAGAAAAAGCAACTTTATTTCTAAACACACTCTTGGATGTATTCGTCCCTTCTCCAATACAAAGCTAATCCACAATCATCTTCCCAAAACCATGTTAACTGCTTCGAATCCGCTTCCTAACTGTGAACAAAATCACGATGCCTCTCGCCTATCTACCATTTTAAGACTAAACCCAAACTAAAGCTACAAGCCACGAGAGGTTCAGTGTTTCGCCGCTAGGAAGAGCGTAGGTCGGTCAGAGAGGGTATGCGCCGCTACTCGTGACCTGATTGGCCAGCCACCGGCGTTCGAGTTTTGAAGGGTTTAAACTACGAATTGGAGGGGGAGGGGAACGAGAGGGGGGGAAGTTTCGGATCATAACAAACGTATCACGTGTTTAACCTAGAAAATGACCTCCCTTTCCCCTTCTACGAGCTTATAATATATATATATATATAAAAAGAGAGGAAGATGGAAAATGTAGAATGGCTTCACTTTTTAAAGTTTATAGAATAATCTCGCTTTCAATATCACAGCGTGGGACGTATGACAAAACACTGCAGAGATTACGTTTGTTTCGCGTTAAAGCGTTTTACGTGACGTCGTCGCCACGTTTTGATGGGCGATGTGGGAACGTTTTAGAAAGGCTTTTATTACGAACAGCGAGCGCGGGTTTGAAACCATCAATGACATTTTGAGAGCCACGTCGCAATAAATCAGGCGGTCGAAATTGGGCCCTTTCATACACACCTGCTGCTACTGCTGCAAAGTACGACAAATACGTGAAAGAGGAGATGAAAATCAAAAGAGGTTCTAGAGAGGAGAATATTCAATTATTATTATTATTTCCATGAACCAAAAGCAGAGACAGATTATAATAGAGCTCGTTACTTGACTTTTCTTTAGACTTTTATTAACATTTATTATTTCTTTCAGGGTATAATTGGCCCCATACCACGCAGACAATCCATGATTCGCGTCATATACGTATATGATAGTCGTCATAATAACACCTTGTAGGTTATATATATAGCATCAAATCTTACTACCCATTCGGGTAGTACGCTTATTTATTAACTACGCCAATATTTTTAGGAATTAGGAAGACTATATTTAGAGGAAGTAAACCCGTATTTTGCGTGGAGGAAGTCCATCTTGGGAAAATAGCCCTCAGTACATCTGACCGAGATTCGAACTTCAGTCTTCCCTTCATAGACAGTCGAGTCTACTGTGAGAGTAGCGCCTTAGTCCATGCGGTCACCGAAGTGTTTTAAGTTAAAATGAAACATGAGACTGTTTTTATCTAGAGTATTTTACGTGCACTATCAAAACTGACTGATTATATCATAACACGACTTACAAACTAACTTAATTCTATAGCAGATACAGTACCCAGTCCCCAAGTCTTTGATTTATCACTGTAAAAGGGGAAGCCATAATTTTACCAATGAGATATTTTTTCCTACATTCCGGGGTTCAAACCTTAATGACCTTTAACTAAATAGGCAGACTAGCTTCTACAGTAGCCCCTTGGCTTCATTGGTGCTGACTGACAGCTCACATCTGACAGCGTTGAAAAGTTACCAGACCAAATTATGTATCCCTACGCCAGACCATATGATCTGCAAAAACATGTGTTTAGCAGCTGTCACTTCTTACATTCAAAATTTAGGTATGTACCTAAATGTTGACAGTCAGAAGTCGGCTGTGAGCTGTCAGTCAGCACCAAAGAAGCCACGGGGCTACTGTAGCTAAGATAAGGTGTCAAACAACACGAATACAATGTGTTGACATCCATCAAATTTTACACTTTCTGTTAAAAGAGAGAGATCTCCGGAAGCCATGGTTTGGCGTCTGAATACATGAAAGTGGATCTAGTAACTCAACTTCTAAAGATCAGGTTTTTCAGTTGCCTGGTTTTTTTTTATCACCACGACTCTATACCCGTTCAGGCTGTATGAATATGTACTAATTACACTGATGCGTTAGAGATGGGGAAGGGTTGACTTAAAAGGAGGAGTACCCGCATTCGTGGGGAGGGAGAGGAAAAACTCATTTAGGAAAGCCAAACTCCGTACCCCCAACTGGTATTTGAACCCCGATCTCCCCATCAGTCTAGTCTACTGCAAGAGCGACGCCTTAGACCCTGCGGCCAATGAAGTGGGTAGTAATGCGGGGGGTAAGTTAAGTTAATTATACCAACACTAGCAAGGGGGGAGAGGGTAATTGTTACCACATTGATAAAACACAAATAGTGAACAACCCCATCAATACACTCAGCTGAGATTCAAACCCTAAACTCTCTTCTCCAACACCAGCATTCCAATCTATTGTGAGATTGTTGACATCTTGATCTATGTGACCATGGGCATGGGAAACGAACAACGATATTATCAAAATATCGATGTTTATACCATCGATGTATTTTGGTTGTTGATTTGCAATTATCAATAACTTTTACTTAGATCATCGATCTTGGTGGTCTTGGCGTAAGTTTCTCATCTCAGGATACAATGTCCATTGGTTCTAACCCAGGTGGAGCCCATATATATTTTCTAGCAATAAAAATCCGTAGCACAACTTCCTTCGGAGGGGAAGTAAAGCCATCTGTCCCATGTTGATTGTGGCGTGTAAAATAACCCTGGAAGGTATGTGAAAATACCTTTCCCGTCAAAATTGGTAAGTCCTTTCTGTCTAGCTCATAGAAAATTCTCGTGTTCTCACCTAAACCATCGGTTCAGAAAGTGCACATTAAATACCTCACGTGCCCCTTGTTTATTTTCGTAAATGATAAGACAGCAATCATTTAAAATCCCTATGACAAAAATAATTGCTAACTAATGGAGAGATACCTGTTGCAGCAAAAACCCATGAATCTGGTTTTTTTTCTATCTGCTATTATTTATTATTATTATTATTATTATTATTATTATTAGCACCGCGTCTTACTACCCGTTCGGGCTATACGCACTTACTCTAATGTGTAATGGTATAATAATAATAATAATATCACAAACGCTGAATTTCGTCCACATATGAGCACAAACGACTTTATGAATTTTAAAATATTAGGATAATGTGGTGGGCCAACTTGATGTACGTGAAAGTGCTTAGCCCTCGCAATGAGCAGCTATCAGCGCTGTCCTTGTGGGTTCAACGACCGGTCCAAGGCCCGTCAACGATTGTGTGTTGTGAAAGGTGTGTCGGGATCAATTCCACATACAGTAGGTCACGCCGATATTAACACCCCTGATTCGCCCAAAGCAGTGTGCTCCAACTGGCGGCCCGTGGGCCAAATGCGACCCTCATGGTATCACGGAGGAAAATTAAAGAGAACCCTTTGGTCGATATGTGAAAAGAATTCAAATAAAAATATTTATTTAAAAACGTCATGATTGCATTTTATTATGTATTTATTTATTTGATTAATAAAAATATTATCTTGTGAATGTGGGGAATGTCAGGCCTCCACCGTGGTTCGGATTCCACGTTAAACTGTAGGTCCTCCATTTCATCTCACAATCTGGTAGTAAGACGTGATGCTAATAATAATAATAATAATAATAATAATAATAATAAGTATAAATATATATTTATAGTGCTAAGTTGCTATGTGAAAATTGTGTGTGTGTGTGTGTGTGTGTGTGTGTGTGTGTGTGTGTGCGTGCGTGAATATTTAATAAAACATGTTTGTGAGATTAATCCTAAACTTTTTTGGGGGGGTTAGGGGGAGTTTAATTGAAATATTCTACTAACAAAAAAAGATACAATTTGTTTATAAATAATGAAAGTAATTAGTTAATAAGTTTTCGACCTCGGTGGCCTTGGGGTAAAGTACTCGTCTCAAGACCCGATGTTCGTGGGTTCATACCAAACCAAGGTCAATGGATTTTTCTTTATCGATAAAAATCCATAACACACAACTTCCTTCAGAGGGGAATTAGAGCTGTCGGTCCCATGTTGATTGTGGCTTTTAAAAAAACCCTGGAAGGTATGTGAAAATAATATTCCCGGGAATATTGGTAGGCTCTTTCACTTTCACTCATATAAAATTCTCACGTGCTGATATAATAAATCGATTCAGAAAGTGCACGTTAAACACCTAAAAAAAAAAGATAATTTTATCAAGGATTGTTTTGAAGTCTTTAGTGAGTGATGAAATTATCAATTATATATCTTGGGTGACCTGGTGGTCGAGGGGTAAGGTGTCGGACTTCTATGCTGAGGGTCGGGGGTTCAATTCTTGGTCCCATCCCCGATTTATCTGATTGCCAAACCCTTCCTTCACCTCTGACAAGACATGTATTAATCACAACTTGTGAATGTGGGGAATGCCAGGCCTCTGGATTCCACGTTAAACTGTAGGTCCTCCATTTCATCTCACAATCACCCTACCATTACACATTAGCGTAAGTGCGTGTAAACCGAACAGGTAGTATGACGGTGCTAATAATAATAATTATTCTTATTCTTATATATCTTCAGCCTGCGGTGCAATCTAATAATCAGATTTGTTCCTCAGGATGAAAACCGTTGGACCAACCTTGTCCAAAGTAGGCCTATAGAAACAGGCAGATCTAACAACTCATGGTTTTTCTTAGCCCCCCGTCTTACTACCCGTTCTTATTACTTTTTTTAGTCCCACATCTCACTACCCGTTTGGATTACACGCTTGTTTACTAATTACGCTAATGACTTTCAGTAATTATGCATGTTATATTTAGAGGAAGTGTAACCACATTTGAATGGAAGGAGAGTGGAAAACCATTTCGGAAAAAAAAATCACCCTCAATACACTCGACTGAGATTCGAACCTCGATCTTACAGTCATCGGCAGCCTAGTCTACTGCGAGATTAGCACGTTAGACCACGCGGCCAATGAAGCGGGTTTTATTAATAATAATAATAATAATAATAATATTTAGCACCGCGTCTTACTACCCGTTCGGGTTATACGCTTGGGTTTTATTAACTACGCTAATGTGTTAGGGATGAACACAAGTAGTTAAGAGCAAGTGAAGCCTCATTTTGCACGAAGGGAGAATGGAAAATTGTTTATGGAAAACCACCTTCAATACACCTGAACGGGATTTGAACCCCGTTCTCCTGTTAATTGGAAATATTGCGAGAGTGACGCTTTGTACTGATACTACCAAAGTTTTTTTTTTTTGTTTTATAAAACATATAAAATAACTGCACACTATTCTGGCTTCTAAAACGAGATGTTTAGGCTCAAAATATAATTAAATCTTATTATATTAATATATAAAAATTTCCAAGGTCAGTATCTAGAGAGTCCAATACCATTGTCCAGTCCGTTGAGTGTCCACCTACTGAGTTAAGGTGGTATAAAACGAGATGCGAGAAAATGCCATTGTTTTTTGCAGTTTTTATGGCAAAACTTATTTTTTGTTAAAATAAATAAAATATTGCTCCAGTACAAATGTAGAATATAATTTTCTTTGCATGGTGATATCAAAAGTGGTTGAATATCTGTCATGAGCATGGTGGGAATATCTAACAAACTTTTTAAAGGAAGAGAAAAAGTTTTCATTAAATTCCAGAACACCCTTGACAGATATTCAAGAAATGTTGAGGTCACCATGTGAAGATATTTAAACTCTCTTGTTTGTACTGGAGCAATATTTTTTTTATTTTAACCAAAAAAATGTTTTGTCATAAAACCTACAAAAACAATGGCCTTTGCTCGCGTCCCCTTCCATCTCACCTTAAGGGTCCCTGGTTCCATTTCCAGCGTGACCGAAAAATGTATCACCGGTGATCTGTGGGTTCTCCCTTTCACGGTGATGAATTAACGTTTGGGGGCTGGAGGTTGTGTTTGTTCCAGAGCTACGTTAGTTTATAAGTCATGTGCTGATATAATCAATCGGTGCATAAAGTTCACGTTAAATACTTCAAATAATAATAATAATAAGTAAAATCAATAACTGTTGCTATCTATCCAATTCAGTGGTTAAATGGTCTAAGGCAGTGTTTTCCGAACTGGGTGGTATAGCCAAGGCGCGAATCCAGGAGGGGGGGGGGCGTCAAAGGATCAGTTGACCCCCCTGTGAATACAAAAAACAAAGTGAGTATGTGTGGACAGCAGGAACGGTGGAACTGTGGAGGACTCTTGTCCCCTGGAAATAATTTATAATTCCCCCCCTAGATATATTTCAAATCCTCTGATATTATCGAATATGAAGCTGAAAGATGGCCTTAAATTAAACTCCAAATGAGTTTTAGATACATTCTATTGTCAAAAATTTGCCGGAGAAGACCGCTTTAAGTAACTACTAGACACTAGGCATCTAACTGGCACAAAAAGTCAGGGGAGGAAAGCTCTAAATAGCTTCCAAGGTCATCCAAATTTCAAAAATGTTTTGGAGAAGACAATTCTAAATTTTATAGTTTCTAAAATTTCTGAAAGAATTCAATTTTCAAAATGTTGTCGGTGGAAGACCACTTCAAAGATTATCTTCTAGAGGTATCTAATTATTGTACAAAATTAAGGTGAGGATCACTCTAAATATCTTCGAGGGGCATCCAAATTTCAAAAATTTCTAGGTGAGGAACACCTTAAATGGCTTATAAAAGACTCTAATTTAAAAAAATAAACAAGGCGAAGACCACTCATAACTTCTATACTGAACCATTTTTAAAAAAATTGTTAAAGAAGGGCCACTTTAAATATTTTATAAAAACTATCGGATTTTAAAAAAAATAGGAGAGGATGAACACGGTTTAAAATATATATAAGATCAAATATGAATGAGAAACTATTCAATGGCTTTAAACAGAAATTGAACATTGTAAATTAACTATGTTATTTATAATCATGACCCCCCGCCCCTATTAAAATGATCTGGTTCCGCCCCTGGAATACAGCCTCCATCATGATACCGTAGCTACCGTAGGGAATTTTTGGTTATCTTTAGGGGAAGTTAAATTGTAAGGGGAACGTAGGGTTGGTAGGTTATTTAGACCCAAATACCTTTAAAACAATATGGAGGTATTTTTTTGGTTAAAAGAAAATAAGATTCACCCTCTTCTAAATTACTACTATTTAAAGCTTTCCCCTCAGCGTCTTTAATAGAAAAAAAATGTTTTCAGGGTTCGATTACTGTCATCACTGAAAAAATAATCTTTAGTTAAATGTGATTTTTATATAAATGCGCTAACGGCCTTCGATTGATGCTGTGTGTGTTTTAGATTAAAGTTGGTTTATAAGTCAAATAAATCTGTGCCGGGACCGAGGATTGAACCCCAGACCCTAGCACAGAAGTCCGATACCTTACTCCTAGACCACCAGATCACCCTATACCCCAAAAGAAAAAGCGTGGCCACCCTTACCCATTTTGATGGCGCCCGGTGCTCTAGACCACCCGCTTCAGTGGTCTGAAACACAGTAATAACCAATGTAAAGAGAATAGAAGGTAGCGTCAGTTGGAGAAACACATCTGATTGGCTGAGCGTGTGACGTCACCCAGTACACTAGCCAGCGCTTAGAGCCGTGTTCTCGCGTGTTATTTTCAGTGAATCATTTCAAATGATTCATTTTTAATGAAAATATGAATTAAAGAAATTTGTTCACACGTGTAATTTATCATATTTATCATGTTGAGAATAATCAACTACCGTTTAATTTATTAAAATGGCACCACGTGCTGTTTTATTTTATATAACTCACCCATCACTGCTTATATTAAAACAAACATTCAAACTCTGTAATAGTCCAAAAAATAGATTGGTTTGTTCGTCTTTCCACTTAAATACAATTTTTGAGAAATCATACAACAGTACAATGTCTATAAATAAATAAATAAATCCTTGCATTAATTAAATATAAATGAATTAATCCTTGTAGGACCTACTTGGTCGCACGGTTCATTTTGTTTGAATTTTTCAATAATGATAGTTAACAATTAATAAAAGTAGACCTTCCTTTAACTTTTAATGAAATTAGTGTTCTGACGTTCATTTTGTATTAATTTTCAGTGAATCACAGAAAATGACACGTGAGAACATGGCTTAACATGCACAAAGCTTTATGGAAGACAAATTAAGTCCTTTCTAAATAATTATTTTTATAAATCATAATATCACGTTTGGGAACATTACACATGGTATTAATGCATATTTAAAATCCACACCAATAAATGAATACTAAATAAATTACACTTAACCTAGTAAAATATGTTAAAAATCACTTACACGTTTGAACTATTGTATTAACACTGGCAACATTCGATGTGTTTTGAAGTTCTTGACATTTTAGCTAACTTTAGCACCACAAATATATAACATAAACGAAAATTGAAATAAATTCTATCAACCCTTTTTATTAAATCATACGCAACTATTCAACAATTGTTTGTTGAAGTTTAATATAAAAATGTTAAATTATAATAGTCATATTCGAGCAAAATGTGTATTGTCTCTTTCCTTTTACATTTGAGCTCCCATGTACGGCAAATGTCTGGATCTTTAGGAAAGGAGTAGAAAGATAATATATTATTACCCTTGCAGTTTCACAGAGTGCAACAGCACAGATTGGCATTTCTTTTATGTCTGTTTAGAAAAACATGTAATTAAAATTGAATAACTTAGGCCTACGCAAATAAATTAGCAAATATACTAAAAGTCCGATTGTTCAACAATGACTTGTATCCAATATATTATATTATATAAAAGAAAAACTATTATATTATAATAAACAGATTGAGAAGAGCAATACACCTACATATTATATTTAGCATACATATTTAGTATTATAGTTACTAATATTAAATAAATGTATTAAATAAAATGTCTAAATCATTAATGAGAACATCACTACTATATTTTATAGTAGCCTATTAAAACAGATACTCGAGTGGTAAACATAATAATTTAACTAACTGTACACGAAAAAATACTACTAGGCAAACACAAATAAATAAATAATTATAAAGATAAATGAAAGAACCGCCCGAAACACATGGACTGCACAACTGATGTGTACTGGGTGACGTAGGCTCGTGGCTGACGTAAGCGATGACATCATCAAATTCCTTCAAATGGCGCTACCTATCTATTCTCTTTACATTGGTAATAACGAGTTGTTGGATATTTCAATGAACAAAACGTTACCCTCCTCGGTGGCGTAGTTGGCTAACGCGCTAGTTGTGTTGAGCTCGACTGCCGAGGACGGGGAGATCGAGTTTCGAATCTCGGTCGGGTGAACTGGGGGTGATTTTTCCTAAATGGTTTTCCACTCTCTCTCTCTCCACGCAAATGCGGGTTCACTAACTCTAATTCAACCTTCCCAATTCCTAATCCATTAGCGTAATTAGTACTTAAAGCGTATAATCCGAACGGGTAGTAAGGGGGTGCTAAATAATAAATAAATAACAAAATGTTGTTGGTTACTTGAGGACAGACCGAAGCTCGCGGGGAATGTGCCAGGAAACGAAACTAGGACGTGACGTCACACCTGCTGGGCGGTTCGGGCGGACAGGCACGTAAACCAATGTCACGTGGTCTTGTTTACATCACACTATTCGCAGTACAACCGAGGACAACATTCACTTCCGAATACAGAGGCTTTTACCAAGGTTTTTACCTGGGTAAAGAAATCATTTTAGAGTTAGAATAATTACAATATCAAGATGAAGGTGACTCAGAATAACTATGGTGTCAGGATGAATGTAGGACAGAATAGCTAAGGTGTCAAGATGAAGGTAGGACAGAATAGTTACGGTGTCAGGATGAAGGTAGGATAGAATAGTTACGGTGTCGGATGAAGGTGACTCAGAATAACTACGGTGTCAGGATGAAGGTAGGACAGAATAGCTAAGGTGTCAAGATGAAGGTAGGACAGAATAGCTAGGGTGTCAAGATGAAGGAAGGACAGAATAGTTACGGTGTCAGGATGAAGGTAGGACCGAATAGCTACGGTGTCAAGATGAAGGTAGGACAGAATAGCTATGGTATCAGGATGAAGGTGACTCAGAATAAGTAGGTTATCAGGATGAAGGTAGGACAGAATAGCTACGGTGTCAGGATGAAGGTAGGACAGATTAGCTACGGTGTCAGGATGAAGGTAGAACAGAATACCTAGGGCGTCAAGATGAAGGTAGGACAAAATAGTTACGGTGTCAGGATGAAGGTAGGACAGAATAGCTAGGGTGTCAAGATGAAGGTAGGACAGAATAGCTAGGGTGTCAGGATGAAGGTAGAACAGAATAGCTAGGGTGTCATGAAGAAGGTAGGACAGAATAGTTACGGTGTCAAGATGAAGGTAGGACAGAATAGTTACGGTGTCAAGATGAAGGTAGGACAGAATAGCTAGGGTGTCATGAAGAAGGTAGGACAGAATAGTTACGGTGTCAAGATGAAGGTAGGACAGAATAGTTACGGTGTCAAGATGAAGGTAGGACAGAATAGCTAGGGTGTCATGAAGAAGGTAGGACAGAATAGTTACGGTGTCAAGATGAAGGTAGGACAGAATAGTTACGGTGTCAAGATGAAGGTAGGACAGAATAGCTAGGGTGTCATGAAGAAGGTAGGACAGAATAGTTACGGTGTCAAGATGAAGGTAGGACAGAATAGTTACGGTGTCAAGATGAAGGTAGGACAGAATAGCTAGGGTGTCATGAAGAAGGTAGGACAGAATAGTTACGGTGTCAAGATGAAGGTAGGACAGAATAGTTACGGTGTCAAGATGAAGGTAGGACAGAATAGCTAGGGTGTCATGAAGAAGGTAGGACAGAATAGTTACGGTGTCAAGATGAAGGTAGGACAGAATAGTTACGGTGTCAAGATGAAGGTAGGACAGAATAGCTAGGGTGTCATGAAGAAGGTAGGACAGAATAGTTACGGTGTCAAGATGAAGGTAGGACAGAATAGTTACGGTGTCAAGATGAAGGTAGGACAGAATAGCTAGGGTGTCATGAAGAAGGTAGGACAGAATAGTTACGGTGTCAAGATGAAGGTAGGACAGAATAGTTACGGTGTCAAGATGAAGGTAGGACAGAATAGCTAGGGTGTCATGAAGAAGGTAGGACAGAATAGTTACGGTGTCAAGATGAAGGTAGGACAGAATAGTTACGGTGTCAAGATGAAGGTAGGACAGAATAGCTATGGTATCAGGATGGAGGTGTCCCAAAGCAACTAAAATACCATATGTGCCCTAAGGTTTACACTATTGTCCTAGAAATACTTAAATTAGAAACAAAGTTAATAATGTACGTACCCTGTAGAGGTTCGTGTATTTCCCATATTTCTTCTATCTATTCATGTTTGTTTTAATACATTTGATTACTCCTCACACTTTAGTGACTAACGAACTTCAGGCTGAACACAAATTAATCTTTAATGAGTCATATTCTAATATTTTCTATATTTCATGCAAATCGAGTTTGTGTATTTTTCTTCTTCTATCATCTTCAAAACACATATTGTTAGGCACAAGCTCTCCACTCACCATTTCTGAAGTTATCGTTTTTAAATGACTGTAATTACTGGTCCCATGATCCGTTTCATATTGGCCCACTGTAGATTTGGCCGTCCTCTTCCTTTGTTACCCTCCAGCCAACCCTCGGTAATCATTCTCATATCCTCATTGTGCCTCACAGCCTATCCAACCACCCCTTGCGCAGTTTTAGAGATGTACAAATCATTCTTCTTTCATTTATGGCTGTTGTACAAACATCACATTTATTTTTCAATCAACATAGTAAGTTAAGGATGAAAATCTTCGATCACAT
This sequence comes from Timema douglasi, assembly GCA_901482245.1. Taxonomy (NCBI): domain Eukaryota; kingdom Metazoa; phylum Arthropoda; class Insecta; order Phasmatodea; family Timematidae; genus Timema; species Timema douglasi. Next base: position 50,246 of record CABEEJ010000940.1, on the reverse strand, counting down.
TTCCAAAGATTTGATCATATAAAACAAGCGAAACAAACACTGGTAACACTGTGAAAACTACTGTACTTGGGAAATCTAATTAATAAATGACATGAATTTATACACAGGGTTTGTTGTGATCTAGAACCCTCTTCAGGGTACTGACTAGTAAACCAATTGAGAATACCTAGATGAAGATGGGAGGATAGCATTAGAATGGACCTGACAGAGATAGGGTGTAATGAGGTGGACTGGATAGAACAAGCTCGAGACAGGGATAAGGTGTAGTGAGGTGGAATTGATTTATTATTATTATTATTATCAACGCGTCTTACTACCCTGTTCGGGTTATACGCACTTACGCTAATGTGTAATGGTAGGGTGATTGTGAGATGGAATGGAGGATCTACAGTTTAACGTGGAATCCGAACCACGGTGGAGACCTGGCATTCCTCACATTCACAAGATGTCTTGGACTTGATTTAGCTAGCTCAAGATAGGGATATGGCATAATGAGGTGGACTGGATAGAACTAGCGCAAGAAAGGTCTAGGTGGCACGTCAATGAACTTTATAATTCCTAAATGCCATAGAGTAAGTAGGTATAATGTAGTCTATTTAGTAGAATCTAGTAGCCTAGACTGCCTAATATTTAAATATTCATTTCATTAAATTGTAATTTCGGGCACGTTCCTTAAGAAAAATGTTTACAAAAATGTTGTATTGATATTATTAAGTATACACAATAATATGTAATCAGTCTAAATCTTTTCTCAAATTGTCCTTCTTTATGATTAAAGAAAACCTAATTTATTTCTTGTAGCTGCTTTGTATTTCAACCATTCTCTATAACTTCAGTGAATATTTGAAAAACTTAATTTTTAAACGGCATAATTAGCACTACTATCTTATAAAAAAAATCACACCCAATATAAACATTTAGTACACACAAAATTTACTTTTTTTAATCATTTAAATAAATATTTAAAAAATACTCAGTTATTAAAACTTATTGGTTATGTTAGCCATCAAAATGATGAACGGAGAATCATACATATTATGGGAGAGAATTGACTGGTTTAAACTTGACATGAGAGTTGATTGACAGTCACCTCCTTATTGTCAATGGTGCAACTGAAGATGGGTTTTGAGACAATTATTTTATTTTGAGGTTGTGTAACCACTTATTCGGAGAATTCCAATACCCTAATCTAAAAAAAAAAAAATATACATAAATCAAAATCAGTGAATACGCTGTTTAAATGTAAACCTAATTTATTCTGGTTTGCTGGTGACCAGAGGTCATAGTTCATATCCCTGACTGAGGGTGTTTTATCTTATAAAATTGTGTTACAATCATCCTCAATGAAGATGATAGTGAATTTTCAATCAGTTTCTACTGTACTCATCCCTATATTACTAGCATAATTCAAATGCGTATAACCTAGACACGAGCAGAACATGGTGCGAAAAAAAGAAGAGCATCAGACTTGGAATTTAATAGTTCAAATCAAGGATTTAATCTCAAGTAACCATCTCACACCACATGTCATACTTGTATGTGTATACGACGAAAAGTATCGCCACGTGGAATCGAACAAAAGGTTCTTAATTGACAGAATGACGCCTTAAAAATTGAGTTTACAAATAATGCCACGGGCAAACAATCATAAAAAGATAAAGGGTTTTATTCCTCCCAAACTATCCAAAGAAGTCACAGGTCATTGACTTCTACATAACTGGGTCATACTCATTATTAACTCTGCTCTAACCGGCTTGTTTTCTGTGCAGTCGTTATTGACATATGTGTTTGGATTAAAAAAAAAAGTTTAAGCCTGGATTAACAATTTAAAAAAATAATTGTTTCGCGTATTAGGATTAAATGTCTGTGTGATTAGCAACTAAGGGTACGGCCTATTCGAAGGGAAATATAATCATGATGTTATATTATTACTTATAGGATTAGTAATTCTGAAGCTTCAAAAGTAGCAAAAAAAAAAATCTCAAATATCTTTAAATCATCTATTTAGATATAATTTTAAAAAAAATTGAAAACATTTATTGAAGTAAAGCTATATCTATAGTATTTTATATTGATCTCTTAAATGATACATTTCGTGGGAAAAGTGTTTGAAAATGAAATAATTTCACCTTTTTATTATTATTTTTATGCTATAAAATTTGAAATGGTGGGTTTTTAAAAAATCTTATAAAGCAGACTGGGGCAAATTTTTTGGCTGAACCAACTCTCGATGGGTGTATTGATAGAGGTAGACATATATGTAGCCTATGTGTGAGAATAAGGGTAGAAAAGCGGGACAAAATTTGTTTTTCGCGTGTTTTCTTATCATTAGTACATTTAGTTATCGGTTTATTTACAGCTCAACTATTTGTTTTACCCCACGTCTTATTTACCTGTCCGAGGAATAGGTATTTATCACGATACTGGGGTTAGGATAAGGTTGATACAATTTTAGATTAAATGTACCAACATTTGTTTAGAGGGAGAATGAAAAACCATTTAATAAAAAAAAATCATAACACCCGACCGGGATTAGAACTTTAACCTCTTCGTCTACGGCAAACCTGACTAGATGAGATTGACAAATTACTCATCATTTTAATGTCTTAATCAAAGGGATAGGCATTAGAAGGATAGTATGGAGGAAGTGCACCCACACGAGCATTGAAAGAGATTGGCAAAACCACACAAAAAAGAATAACCTTTGATCTCTCCAATCTCATCTTCAACGAGGATCAAACACATTACGAGTGAGTCTAGCGTCTTGGGCCACGAGTTCGCCAGTACAGGTATTTTCCGTAGTACTGATAGCCCATGCATTTAGGAGTGATATGGAGTTCACTATATAATATATATTATAATAACTAGAATATTATACTTATTTCCAAGGTAGGCTAGCTATTAATAACATTAATATAACACAAACTTTGGTGGCCGCATGGTCTAGGGCGTCAAAGCGTCACTCTCTTAGTAGAGGAGACTGCCGATGACGGGGAGATTGGAATTCAAATTTCGGTCGGGTGTACTGAGGGTGTTTTTTCGATAAATGGTTTCCTACTTTCTCTCCACGCAAATGTCGGTACACTTCTTCTAAATTCAAACTTCTTTATCCCTAAGATATTATTGTATTCAGTACATAGACGTACAACCCGAACCGGTAGTAAGACGCGGTGCTAAGTATTATTATTTTCTCATAGCAAGAGAAAGTATTGCGACCGTAAAAAAAAATCTAACCTAAAATGTTGATGGAAGTCGACATGACCCCTCCCCCAAACCCTAAAAAGTGTTTTTTGTGACACCGTCTGTCTAACCCTAAAATTAATAGCAGTTTAGGAATGCCAGGCCTCCATCGTGGTTCGGATTCCACGATAAACTCTAGGTCCTTCATTTCATCTCACAATCACCCCACCATTTCACATTAGCGTAAGTGCGTATAACCCGAATGGGTAGTAAGACGCGTGGCTAATAATAATAATAGTAATAATAGCAGTTTACTAAAGGATGATTAGAGAAAAAATCAATTTTCTCAAAACAGGCTATAATGATTCTCTCTCTCATTTTAAAACTCAATAGTCAATAATTACCTATTTAATTGGTCAACATTTATAAATAAAAGTATTTTAATAACAATGTTATAGGCATAAGATATCCCTTAGTAAAATTACAAAAAATTTAACCTGAAGTCAAAATTTTAATACGATGTGTGGACCCTTGAAGAATCAATAATGATATTTTATATTGATCCAAATATACAAATGAAGACGTTAATTCTTTAAAAATAAAATTATGAAATTTAAAACCATGAATATAAAATGTTTTACATATGTCTAGCTCAATTTGTTCTAGGTTTTAGTAATGTATATATTATATTACAAATTTTGAGTAAATATTTCCATTTATAAA
>CABEEJ010000940.1:12277-28179 GCA_901482245.1 Timema douglasi | reverse complement strand
GCGGCGGGCAGTGGTAGGGGAGGTGGTAGCGGTGGGCAGTGGTAGGGGAGGTGGTAGCGGTGGGCAGTGGTAGGAGAAGTGGTAGGGGTGAGCAGTGGCCAGTGGTAGGGGAGGTGGTAGGGGTGGGCAGTGGGCACTGGACAAGGAAATAGGCAAGAAGGACGCGTGTCAAAGAAAAATATGTCTACCAACTCACCGAAATGTTTCTCCATTCAATATATCTGTGTCCACCTCCCCCCATTTACAATTTCTAAATTCGTGCTTGATACCAACTATCACACTACCTTAAAATAATATTTTGCTATCATTATGCCGTCTACCAGTGTTGCATTGATTTATGTCTAAAATAAAGAATTTACTATAGAACAAAATATTGTAAATATTTTTTTATCACTTTACTAAAAAATAGGGGGGAATTGAATGATCTACTGTAAATCTAAAAATAACCAAACTATTAAAATAATCCTAATTTACCAGATGGTAAACTAATATACAGTAACGCCATGGCTTCTTTGGTGCTGACTGAAAGCTTTGAAAAGTTACCAGACCAAATTATGTATTCCTACGCCGAACCATATGATCTGCAANACAATAGTTTCGGCTATTTGTTTCATTAATATATGCAATCCTGTACAATTATATATATAATTGTCTGATGGCTGCAAAATGCCAACTACCGAGTCGCTAATGGCTGCGTTGTCTGATGGCTGTGATCTTAGATAATCACATGTTTATAAGCTGGCGACTTCCGCGTCCATCTTAGACTCTGCCTTAAACTATGAGTGAAGAATGACCATGGGTACGGGACGAATCCTGGATAGCTCAGTGGTAAGAGCATTGGCGTACTAAGCCGAAGGTCCCGGGTTCGATTCCCGTGTAGAGGTGTCATTTTTCAATTTTCAGAATATAATCTCTATTTTAATAAACCATCCCTCATATTCATAATTTGTATTGATAATTGATTTAAGCAGTGAATCAATCAATCGTCGTTCTACCAAGTACGTCCCTTATAATATTAAATTCAATATTAAGTATATATAACCCTCTACTAATTAACGGTGACCTGGCGGTCTAGGGGTAAGGTGTCAGACTTCTGTGCTGGCGGCCGGGGTTCAATCCTCGGTCCCGGCACAGATTTATCTGATTCCCACCCAAACCCTTCCTTCACCTCTGACAATACATCTAATGAATGTGGGGAATGCCAGGCCTCCACCGTGGTTCGGATTCCACGTTAAACTGTAGGTCCTCCATTTCATCTCACAATCACCCTACCATTACACACTAGCGTAAGTGCGTATAACCCGAACGGGTAGTAAGACGCAGTGCTAATAATAATAATAATAATAATAATACTAATTAACAAAGTGATGAGTTTTGAACCGCATATAGCATCCCATAAGGTCAACAAATTAAAATGACCCGGCTGACAAGCCCAAGAAAGCGAACAAACTACTGGAAAAAAGTAGTAGGCGTTCTATTGTCTCCGAGGGACAAGAAATCCATGACCCAGGCTCCAACTTTAACAATAGAATTACGTCATAGCTCCTTTCCCCCTTCGCTATTATCCACACAGTATTAATAAATATAAATTTAAATAAACCTTGTTTAAGATGACTATATAGGCCTGGATAAATAATATATATATTTTTTGTGTATATCAATGTCAAAAATTAAGGTTTATCTGCGTTTAAGAGATTCTACTCTTCTGTAATCTGAAGGATAAGGCAAAGAACAGGGCAATTGACGGTCTGAGCTCACTGACTAAAGGACTGGATCTGTCGTAAGACACTATATACTAATAATAAAACTCTTCATGTACAGACATTTTATAACGTCCATGTAAACACTAAGAGATTTGATTCAACCTTTGAAAAAATGTATGTCATTACATTAAATCACATTTTTTCAACGTTTATATAATATTTGTGATTACATTATTATTAGCACCGCGTCTTACTACCCGTTCGGGTTATACGCACTTACGCTAATGTATAATGGTAGGGTGATTGTGAGATGAAATGGAGGACCTACAGTTTAACGTGGAATCCGAACCACGGTGGAGGCCTGGCATTCCCCTATTCACAAGATGTCTTGTCAGAGGTGAAGGAAGGGTTTGGTAATCAGATAAATCTGTGCCGAGACCGAGGATTGAACCCCGGAACCCCAGCACACAAGTCCGACACCTTACCTCTACACCACCAGGTCATTAAAATATATTGTTAATCAGACGGGTTTTTTTGGGTTGCAATGCATCATGGGTATATGAATCACTGCACCACTGAGTTTGATTCTGCTTTCTATTTTTCAACGAACGTGTGAATCAGGCTTTAGAGATGGTTTTCCAAAAATAGATTTCCAGTTTCTCTCTTCGTAAATATGGGTACATTTCCTATACATTTCGTTAGTAAGATGTGATGCACATTTAAAAAAAAATCTATTGTGCCTCATAAATATGGTGATATATAGGTTAGAGTTTATCTTGGCTACTTTGCATTAACTTATAATGTGTGCTGAAGAGTTCTTCTTATGGTTACCCAGCTAAACATAGAATACTAATCAACCTAAGTTTCTTAATTTTGGTTTGTAACGAATGCTAATAAGATAATAAATATGCTCCTACAGTATAGGTGAACCTATATATATATATATATATATATATATATATATATATAAAATTCTAGCAAGGTTTTATGAACAAAAAAATAAGAGTAATCAAATTCCTTCTGGCCTCATTTGTAATTCATACTCTGTAAATCATAGTTAAAATATAGTTCATTAATTTCTCGTTGATTACATAATTTGTTGTTTGAAATGTACTCATCATTAATAATATAATTTCATTTTAAAGTACTGATCAAAAACAGTCGACATGGGATTATGACACCCCAACGCCAACACTACTAACATTTTAATAACAATAGGCCTAACGCAAATGAATAATTATTCTAATAAAGCTTTTAACCCGAACACATAAAGGTGGCCACGTTTAGACCACGTTTAGACCACGCGGCTAACGAAGTGGGTAATATTCATTATTAATTTCAGTCTTGTAATATATGTAAGAAATAAAATAATAAATTACAGCCTATCTACTTGATAAATCGCTTAGATTTAAAAACTCAACTCACTTGATATGAGTTATTATATGAAAAAACATTTTGAGAAGCCTTCATAGTGAAACCGATAATTAGATTGAAAAACCTTGTACATATGATGCTCAGTCTACAGTAGCTCCATTGCTTCTTTGGTGCTGACTGACAGCTCACAGCTGACTTTTGACAGTCAACATTTAGGTATATACTTAAATTTTGACCGTCAGGAGTTACAGCTGCTAAACACATGTTTTTCCAGATCATATGGTTCGGCGTAGGGATACATAATTTGGCCTGGTAACTTTTCAAAGCTGTCAATCAGCACCAAAGAAGTCATGGGACTACTGTAGTTTCAAATAATGTTCATGATAAATATAATTAAATCTAGTCCACACATTCATAATTATTGTGGAACAATGATCTGAACAGACAGTCACGAAATTCTAAATGGCCAAGCTAGCATAGAACCTCACGAATATCTGTAAAAAAAATAGTTAACCTCAAAATGGAGAAAAAAGGGTTAACATGTCCCTTTAGAATTGTAGATCTTACATGAAAAGTTGAAAGTAGCTCGTTTTCAAGGACGTTTCAAATACTACTGTCACTACTACTGTTCTGATATCAAAGTAAATATCTAGATACGTAGACCTAACCTTCCTTAACCAAACCATAAAGTAATATCAAACAAGGTCCCAATAAATAGCTCTAAATGTATTAATTATTTATTTGAGGTATTTAACGTGCAGTTACTGAACCGACTGGTTGTATCAGTGCACGGGAATTTCTACGAGCGAGATCGAAAGGGCCTACCAATTTTGCTGGGAAAGATGTTTCCACATAATTTCTAGGGTTCTCTTACAAGCCACACTCGACATGGTACCAATGGTTTTAGCTATTCTCCGAAGGAAGTTGTGCTACGGGTTTCTATCGCTAAGAAAATCCGTTGACAGCTGGGTTTTAGACCATGTACAGTAGCCCCATGGCTTCTTTGGTGCTGACTGACAGCTCACAGCTGATAGCTAAAAGCTTTGAAAAGTTACTAGACAATATTGTGTATCCCTACGCCGAACCATATGATCTGCAAAAACATGGGTTTAGCAGCTGTCACTTCTGACAGTCAAAATTTAGGTATATACCTAAATGTTGAGTGTCATAAGTGAACTGTGAGCTGTCAGTCAGCACCAAAGAAGCCATGGGGCTACTGTACATTGGGTTCTGAAAGGAGTACTTTACCCTTAGCTACCGAAGTTGACAATAGCTCTAAAATCATTGAGGACTGCCCTAGAGATTTTGAGATTTCACAACTGACAATGCAATAAGAATTAACTCAGCGAGAGGATATTTCTCCTTAAGTAGGCGGTGCCCTTAAGGGCGTTCCCTACTCTTGGTTGATTCTTTGAAACATAGACTGTAATCTGTCGGTTATCTACGATGTTTGGATAATAAGATGACAAGACAAAAGAAGAGATTTGTGTCCAATGGATTACCCTTCCTGGTGATAAAGCAGAAATGATTCATTTCTCGATAAATAATATGGTTTCATTTTGTCTCAATAAATATACGCCCTATTTACCTAGTTTTAATTTAATTCATTAAAAAATAAACATTGAGAGCATGTCTAGGGTGGTATTTGATGACCACTTCGAGGGCTAAATAATCTCACAAAGGGTGAGTCACTTTTAAAAAATTCTGAAATTTGTCATTGAAAATGGGATTAGGAAAGTTGACTGCGCAGAAGGGTTTGGAATAGTGGTACATACAAGTAAATAAACTATTAAAAGTAGCCGGGGTTCAATGCTCGGTCTAGGCAAAGATTTATCTGATTACGAAACCCTTCCTTCACCTCTGACAAGACATCTTGTGAATGTGGGGAATGCCAGGCCTTCACCGTGGTTCGTCACAATCACCCTACCATTACACATTAGCGTAAGTGCGTATAACCCAAACGGGTAGTAAGATGCGGTGCTAGTAATAATAATAATAATAATAGTAATAATAATAATAAAAGTAATTCAGATTTTTTTTTTGCGTCACTTCTTTATTACCTGTTAAATGAAAAACGCATATGCACTGACTACGCTGTGTTAAATGGTTGAATTTAGAGGAAGTGGACACACATTTGCGTGGAGGAAGAGTGTGAAACCCTTAGTACACCCTCAGTACACCCCACCAGAATTCGAATATCAATCTTCCCATAGTCAGCAATATAGTCCATTGCAAAAGTAACGCTTTATGCCATACGGCCACCGAAGCGGGTAATTTGGATTATGTAACTATATTATACGGATGTGGGTTGCCGATTTTTAAAACTAATACATAGTCAAATTTAATGTGAAAATTAATACTATCTGCTGAAACACTGTTTTGACCTAGACAAACACCATTCAAACATAAGCGACAGGGATAATACTATTTAGCACCGCGTCTTACTACCCGTTCAGGTTATACGCTTTAAGTACTAACTACGCTAATGGATTAGGAATTGGGAAGGTTGAATTAGAGGAGGTGCACCCGCATTTGCGTGGAGGAAGAGGGGAGAACCATTTAGGAAAAACCACCCCCCAGTTCACCCGACCGAGATTCGAGCTTTGATCTCCCCGTCCTCAGCAGTCGAGCTTAACACGACTAGCGCGTTAGCCAACTACGCCACCGAGGCGGGTGACAGGGATAATAAACAGCTAAGTGATTAGGCGTTAGTACTAAACATAATATTCTTTAAATTGGAAAATGACAGCTAGATCAAAGAATTGAACTCGGGATTGTTGGTCTAGTACGCCAATGCTCTAACCGTATTAAGACAAAGGTCCGGGGTTTGGTTTCCGTGCCCAGGTGTCATTTTTCAATTTAAAGAATATGATATTTAGATGAGGCTATAACAGTAATTAATTATCAAATATAATAGTTTTGCTATTTAATCCAACTCAACACAATAGTATATTATTTTAACTGCCACTCTGACAATTTTCTAATTCTTATCATCTCGACCACGTAAAAAAAACAAAAAAACATGATCTTAAAATGATTCAAAATTGGCTGCTAATAAGATAGGACAAAACCTCTTAGGCTTGTAAGTCGTTTGCTGAAGCTACCTTGGGTTCTTAATTACACGATTAGTATCTGATTGAGAAACATGTAACTGATGCTATTCTTCATCCTTGTCCTGGCTATACATGTGCTCCTAGAACTTTATCAGGACATGAAAAAGCACTCTTACTCCTTGCTGAGGAAGATACAGAGCATTTATTATGTAAAAGGTAGCGCTAATACTAGCAATTAGTGACGTGTGAGTAAAAATAGATCAAGTTAAGGTCATTTTTTTATGATTAAAAAAAAACAGCTTTTTGGGTGGAATAAATCAAATATGACTTCAAAATCTATGTTTGGTTTAATTTTTTACATACAGTATTTCGATAATAGGCTATTTATTTAATATTTGTCATTGGAAATAGAGGACTTTTAAAATAACTTTTTCAATTCAAATAAAATATTTTACTTTCAAATGTCACGATGCTCATGACAAATATTCAAGAACTGTTGATATCACCATGTGAAGAAAATTAAACTCTACTTTTATACTGGAGAAGCCCGCCTCGGTGGCGTAGTTGGCTAACGCGCTTGTGTTGAGCTCGACTGCTGAGGACGGGGAGCTCGAGGTTCGAATTTCGCTCGGGTGAATTGGGGGGTGGTTTTTCCTAAATGGTTTTCCACTCTCCTTCCATGCGAGTGCGGGTTCACTTCCGCTAATTCACCCTTCCCAATTCCTAATCCATTAGTGTAATTAGTACTTAAAGCGTAAAACCCGAACGGGTAGTAAGACGCGGTGCTAAATATTATTATTATTATACTGGAGAATTATTTGATTTATTTTGACCAGAAAAATATTGTGATATAAAATGTACAGAAAGTACTGCCCTTAACCCGACTTATCTTCAACCCTACCTTAAATGAGCTATTTATAATCGAACATAACGAGTGGAGTGAATTAATTGCGTGTGTTAAAGTGAACATCAAAATTATGGCTCTGCGGTGGACCATACATACCCTGGTGTTGTGTAGGAGCTCACTCTTGGTTGGGAAAGGGTGTTGGGGGGGGGGGCAACAAGGGGGGAAGGGACCTAGTTTTGGTAAGTGTTGGAGAGTCCTCGGTCAACGACCTCTGTGTTGGGAGCCAGGCGGTGGTAGCCTTGTAACACTTGGAGTTCACTGCTATTGCCTGCTGCTACACAATGGTGAGCTAAGCAGTGACGCTTTTTTTTTTTTTTTAAAGAGATATAAATATCAGAGAGAGAGTCACCCAGACTCTCGACCCGTCTGGCCTTCAGAAAAACACACACACACTCTTTCCACACCTTCCTACCTGGCGTGTCCACAATATGACGAGTCCACGAGGAAACAAACTAGAAAGAAACTTACTCGACTTGCTTTGCTCGTTCCTACTAATCATGGACAAACTTTTTTGTTTTTTTCAACATGGCGTTCAGACTGACGATAGTTGAAGTTGTTCCCTCTCTTTCTCCACGCAAGTGTCAGTGCACTTCCTTTAAATATAACCTTCCTGATCCCTAAAAACATTAGCTAGTACATAAGCAGATACCCGAACGGTTGGTAGAATGGGGTTTTAAAAAACTAACACGGAGTTGTGGTTGTTGAAGGTTTTAGTCTGGTGAACTATTTACCATCTCTCGGACTTGTGTTATTAAAACAGGGTTCACGATATTACATTTCCCAAAAAATATTTTTATTTTACAAATATTTTATTTCTGATCTTGGCGGGGTTGGAAGGGAAAACAATTTATCATTCTGTAACTTATATAAAGAAGTTATATAAATGAAAGCCATATGTGTTTATTTACACAAAACTTATGTGTTCGTATGAATGAATTATATATTTTAACATTTATTAAAAAATAATGTAATTATTTATCTATTAATATTATTTTAATATAATTAGTAAATTATAAAAAAATATCATAGCATGGTAAAATGAGAATTAATATACATTTATTTATTCATCCAATCAATTAATAACCAATATCACTTGTAATTATGGTTGAAAAAAAAGACCAAAATAAATAAAATATGGTTTCGGTAGACATGTTTAGTTTAACTGGATGCATGTAGTAATTTCAACAATTCTTGACTAGTTGTCACAGGCATCTTCGAGTACGAGAAGAACTTTTTATTTTGATTTAAATAGTTTAAATCCAAATTCCATTTTATTTTTATTTTGGGTGTTTGGAGTCTACCAATTTTGCCGCTAAATATATTTTCACATACCTTCCAGGGTTCTTTTACACTCCACAATCGACATGGGACAGACGGCTTCACTTCCCCTACGAAGGAAGTTGTGCTACGGATTTGTATCGATAAAAAAATATCTTCAACCCAAGCCGAGTTTGAACCCATGGTCATCGGGTCCTGGGGCGAGAACTTTACCCCAAGATTACCGAGGTTGACCGAATACCAATATTCTCAGGACCAATATTCAAGAACAGTTGAGATCCTTACACGAAGAATATTAAACCTAATTTACAATTTTACTAATTTTTTGCCAAAAATAAGAAATGTTCGTAAAGGGAGAGGATTCGAACCTTGACCTCCCAGTCAACGAAAGACACCAGACAAGACTGAACCCTTAGTCTTCGTGCCCATCGATACGTGTGATTATTTATTGAAGCTTCAGGAAGAGGAAACGTAGCATTTGCAAACACTACCCACCTCTCCCCATTATTATTATTATTATTATTATTATTATTATTATTATTAGCACCGCGTCTTACTACCCGTTTGGGTTATACGCACTTACGCTAATGTGTAATGGTAGGGTGATTGTGAGATGAAATGGAGGACCTACAGTTTAACGTGGAATCCGAACCACGGGGGAGGCCTGGCATTCCCCACATTCACAAGATGTCTTGTCAGAGGTGAAGGAAGGGTTTGGTAATCAGATAAATCTATGCCGGGACCGAGGATTGAACCCCGGCTGCCAGCATAGAAGTCTGACACCTTACCCCTAGACCACCAGGTCACCTAAAATCACAAATAATTTTAACCAAATCTTAATGAAGCAATAAAAAAAACTCTATGGCATCAGCCTGCAAGTGAGCTAAGCCAACCGGGCAGACGCCGCCATTAGCAATGACAGTGCCAATATTTACGGATAGAGGGTGTCATGTGATCAGCAAAACCAGCCTTCTGGACATCTATTTCAGTTTTCTTAACTGAAGCTGCTACTTATTTATTCAAGTAGCTCCTCATTCGTCCTCACGGGGCTGAGTTTGATCCCGCGCCAGACCCACTGCATCACAGATAAATTTTGGAATTGCCATGGATCGAATCCAGAACTGGATTTGCAGTCAGGAGATAATAATAACTTAATGTTAGATACTATTTTAACAGTCTCAAAGTAGAATTTCATTTTGATTAAACACAATAATTGTTTTTACCTGTGTAGCTCTTAGAGTTTTTTTAACACCTAAAGAATGACAAAAGACTCAACTCTTGATTCATTTAGCCTCTATATCTGATTTTTCAGATGCACATACAAAGAAAATGTTTTATTCACATTGATAAAGTGTTGGAAATAATAAAATCAAAAATAGCTTATTTTTCCGCCAATAGATAGCACTATTTCCTAAGGCGATTGACCCTTTTCATTTGGCGTAGAAATGCAGTCACATGGGAACAAACGGTTATCTTCAAGAATTTTTATTGTTTTGCAATTTTCTTTCCGGAAACGGTTTGTTCAAGAATAGAAGCATGTTGATTAAGTTATACTTTTTATGTACACACCTCTTCTATAGTTTTAACAGTGATTAAAAATAAATAATTTTTACATTTTTCAATAAAAAACTGCCGGCTACATATCAAAAAATAAGGAAATATAACAATTAATAAACACCTATACATTATCTTAGAAGGGGTGTTGAAAATATAAACATAAAAAATTCACTCGTTCCTGAGAAAACTGATATTTCCAAACGTATGATTTTTCCGCAAGACTTGTCCGGTAGCCAGCACCATCTACGGTTTCGATGATCCATCTGAATACTTTGGTCGGTTGTAAAGCCACGCAATGCCTTTCACCCTTCCACTCACCATCCAACAAAATAGGTTTTAGACTTGCACCCGACAGGGCCGAGGGCCTTAAACCAAACCTTTAGTCGATTAGCGACAGACATTAAAAACGAGTCGTTATTTTAGTTCTTAATCACTAGAGATCGTAATCTAGTTCTCAGTCTACCGTGGCAAATAATTTTCGGCTACAAGGGAGAGCTGGAAACCATTTAGAAAATAATATAATTGGTATGGCCAACAGGGATTCCTTTAACCATGGCTTCCATGTCACAAGGAATATAATTATTTGAGAAGCTGACGCTTTAAACCACGTAATCACTTATGCAGGCATAGTGTTAATACAGTCTAATTTTTACTGGAAGAACCTTATCTGACGGATGAAAAAATCTACTCGATATACATTCACTTATTCATTCATACGTCAAGTTTTGTGATCTGAAGCTGTCACTTTTGATATATACTAATTATACCTATAAAATAACATTGTTAATATTAGTAAAATATTATCAATGTTTACCACAAAATATATGTTTGTATTTTCTAAAGATTTCTTCCAACATTCTACTTTATATGTACTCCTTTAGGGAACGCTACTTTAATATCGGCTGACTGAAGATCGGATGGTGGGCTTTTGAAGGACAAAGGAGATATTAAATCCTATAATTTATGGTTTTTGTGATGTCTTCAGATGTCCTTCCAGATGAAAGTTGCTTTATCTGTCTTGTACCAGAGGATTCTTACCATTACAGACTACATGGGATTGTCTTGTTCGCCATCAATTGTTCCCGTTCTCAATAGCTACAAGGATTATGTTCCATATTCAAATGTTCAAAATAATCACTGCTTCGTGTTCATCATTTGGATTTAATACGATCTCTGAAACGTGATTTGATTTATTATTATAATTTTTTAGTCGACACGATAAACAAGTATTGTATGAACAAGTTAAAAAAAAGCACCACACACACTTACCCTAAATTAATTCTTTAGTACTTTTGTGAGTGTGGGTGTGTGTTGGTGGGGGTGGGGGGGAGACTAAGGAAGGGGTGTTATAAGAGGGATGAGGAAATCGCAACAACAACAAAAAAAACCGTGCGTACATTAAAAATAATGGTTTCTTAGTTGCAAATTTCAAAAAGATGTTCTACCAAAGTAATTTGAGATGTTATTTTAAATTACCCGCCTCGGTGGCGTAGTTGGCTAACGTGCTAGTCGTGTGGAGCTCTACTGCTGAGGACGGGGAGATAGAGGTTCGAATCTCGGTCAGATGAACTGAGGGTGGTTTTTCCTAAATGGTTTTCCACTCTCCCTCCACGCAAATGCGGGTTCACTTCCTCTAATTCAACCCTCCCAATTCCTAATCCATTAGAGTAATTAGTACATAAAGCGTATAACCCGAACGGGTAGTAAGACGTGGTGCTAAATATTATTATTATTAAATTGTTTATAGTATATAGAGGCAAAAAAAGGCAGTATATGAATATTTTATAGATATTGTTTCATAAATATGATGCGTGGGTTTGTTAGGTGAAACACAAGAGCAAGGTGAATGCGGTAGGAATGAGATATCTAATAAATATACGTGGAAAAACTTGTATAAACAAAGTCAGTAATAAATGGGTGCTAAAGGAGTGCAGCTTGAAAGGGAATCCAAAAGATCAAAGTGAAAGAAGCGTCTTAAGTTGAGTTGGGTCATGTTGAAAGGATGAGTGTGGATCGAGTAACGAAACAAATATATGAAGGTAGAGTGTGTGGGTCAAAAGGAAGGGGTAGGCTATGTAAGACGTGGCAAAATGTTGTAGATTAATGTGTGAAAGAGAGAAACATTAAGAGTTTTAAGAATAAAAGTGTATTTATGACTTGGTGTGTATAATATATTATGTTGTTGAAGCGAAGTGAGTAGCATACAAGGATAAAGAAGTGTGGATAAAGTTAGTGAGGATGGATTAAGTACGGGATTGATGTTTTTTGAGCTGTCTGCACAATTTCTTGCCTACTTCGAGAGGATCTATGTATGTGTAGTCTAGTAGAATTTTGGTTTTAAGAAACTTGTTAACAATTTTAACATAGTTTTACGATCATCAATGATGCCACTTTACTATATTATTAGAGTTATTTTTATAGCTGTTGAGAGTATCTTTCAAAATTGATGGCTTCTAATCCCATTACTTGACATATGTAAAAATAATTCTAGCTACATTTATAACTGTCAGATATGGTTCTTCCTAAGAAAATTGGACTCTACACAAGTCCTAGATACATTTTGTACACTTTAATAGTTCAGTTATATTATTATAACTTAGTTGTGAAGTAAAATTAGCGAAATTAAATAGATTCATAACGCTTTTAAATATTGTTTAGTATTATTATTGAATAATCATAAAAACACGTAGTTAATATCTCCTAATAGGATTGAAAAACACATTTTAAAATTTAAACAATTAAGTCTTGTGGAATAAAAATGTATTATTATTTTGGATTAAAAAATGGGATGAATCAATACCTAAAATAAATATTGGTGTTTTTTTAAAAACTATATCTGATCTGCTTCAGTGGTCAAATATTATAAGGCATCAATCACTCTCATGTTAGACTGGCCTGCTGATAAGGGGGATATCAGGGTTCGAATACTGGTTGGGCCTATTGAGCGTGGTTTTTCTTAAATGGTTTCCAACTATCCTTTCAAACAAATGTGCGTAATTTTCCTTTAAAATGCCTCCTTCCCACACCTACACCATTAGAGTAATAATACGTGTGAGTACCCTGTACCGTTGTAAGACGCTGTGATAAAAAAAACAATATCTCATTCTAACAAACCACCTTTACTTTAAAAATAAAAAGTTTTTTAAGGCATACATCTGTTTCACTATTTTACGTATCGGTACCTAACATTTAAATAGAAACAAAAGTTCATTCAACTAAAAAAAAAAATCAATTTTAGTGATTTATATCGGTATTGACAATTAAATGAGATATAGATAAAAACATATTGATAACGATAAGAAAAAAAGCAATAACCTACTCTGATGAATCACGATATTACGGGGAAAATCAATTACACACCCTACGATATTTATGTTGCAATGTTTGGGGACTTTTCATTAATCAATAGTTTAACTACCCTCTTTAGTGGCCGCATGGTCTTACGCGCTACTCTCTCTGTAGACTAGACTGCCGATGACAGAGAGACTGAGGTTCAAATATAGGTCAGGTGTACTTAGGGTAGGTTTTCTAAAATGGTTTTACTCTCTCCCTCCACGCAAATGTCGGTATACTTCCTATAAATATAACCTTCTTAATCCCTAAAATAATTAGCGTAATTAGTACATAAGCCCATAACCCGAAAGGTTATTAAGACGCGACACTAAATAAACAAAGTTTAATTTATCCGATACTTTAGCTCAGCTGGCAGCGTGTCTGTCTACTGAGCTAAGGGTCCCGTGTTCGATTACTCATATGGACGAGAAATTATTCATTGAGGAAATGTGGGTTTCACAGATTTAAGTTAGTTTATATGTTGGTTCAAAAAGTGCACGTTATTTTAAATAAATATAATAAATTATATAAAATGGTTTAATCTGTTTTTTTTTAAATATACCTTTATTGATAAAACAATACGATATTGATATGAGTGTATGATACCATATTTAAATAATAAATACTCTATATTCCCGATATAAACGATATCCATGATCCATTTTTATATATTAGCAGCGGTGACCTGGCGGTCTAGGGGTAAGGTGTCAGACTTCTGTGCTGGAGGCCGGGGTTCAATCCTCGGTCCGGGCACAGATTTATCTGATTATCAAACCCTTCCATCACCTTTGACAAGACCTGTATTAATCACAACTTGTGAATGTGGGGAATGCCAGGCTTCCACCGTGGTTCAGATTCCACGTTAAGCTGTAGGTCCTCCATTTCATCTCACAATCACTCTATCATTATACATTAGCGTAAGTGCGTATAACCCGAACGGGTAGTAAGACGCGGTGCCAATAATAATAATAATATATTAGCACTGGGTTAGGCCTTTGTCTGACTAGTACCATTTTGGATTTTTTTTGCAAAACCAGAGGAAAGTGATTTAAATTCAGGTCTCTCCCAGTTTACTGGGATATATTATTTAAAGTTTCGGATTTTTCTTATAAAGATGGCATGAACCAAAATTATATCTATAAGGGTAGTTTCAACACTTAAGTACACTAGAGTCGCGATTATGTGGCCTAAGGTGTTGGCATTCTGGCCCGGATAATACGGAATCCAATTATAAATAATTTTCGTTATGACTTTGCCTCGTGTATACATTGCGATAAGATGATGGATTTCTTCTCCTGGTGTTGCTCATCTTTAATGACCACTGTGATGAGATTATGGAGTTCCGTCCTTAGTTTTTATCACATTTAATGGTCATTGCAGTAAGAAATAGGTCCGGTCTCTCTTTTTTTTTTATAGCACCACGTCTTGCCACCCGTTCAGTTTATACACTTACGTACTAATTACGCTAATGGTTTTAGGGATTAGGAAGGTAAGAAGCGTACCCGCATTTGCACGGAGGGAATATGGAAAACAACTTTGGAAAAAAACCCACCCTCAATACAACCAACAGAGATTCGAACCTTGATCTTACCGATCATCGTCAGTCTAGTCTACTGTAAGAGAAGTGCCTTAGACCATGCATGCGGCCACCGAAGCGGATGGTTCCACTCTTGGTATTCAATTTTGTATCCTCAAGAACTTAATGATTGTTTTTGAACAAGGTTGACATTCAAAAAATAAATAACTTTATCAACAGAGAAATAAAAATAGTTGAGAATTAATAGTCGGTGGGTAGAAATGGTTTTAAAAACTACCCCTTCCCACCACTCAAAGGGTCGTGGGAGAAATATCTTTATGGTTCTGGATGTTACATTCACACCCCTTGTGCTAGCAAAATGTCGCCACAATCAAGATTGATGACAGGTCACTTTCTTCTCGCATGACTCCATGGGAGTTGCATTGTATCAAATTCCAGATCTACCAACAAGTTTCGTATCAATTCCAATGTGTGGAAACGCTGGACGTTATATTATGCTTTCAATTTTGAGATTTAAAAAAGAGATTCCAAAGTATATTTCATTTAATGAAGAATGGTATCGATTGACTTAGATTACATTTTTTTTATCTTCAACTGGTGGCAGCAATAGATATACTAATGTGCCTCGCCACTGCTCTGAAGACACAATATATGTTATTATTATTATTATTATTATTATTATCACAGCGTCTTACTACCCGTTTGGGTTATACGCTTTAAGTACTAATTACGCTAACGGATTAGGAATTGGGAAGGTTGAACTATAGGAAGTGAACCAGCATTTGCGTGTAGGGAGAGTGGAAAACCACTTAGGAACCCAGTTCACCCGACCGAGATTCCAACCTCAATCTCCCCATCCTCAGCAGTCGAGCTCAACACGACTAGTGCGTTAGCCAACTACGCCACCGAGGCGGGTCATTCCACAAATTCACAAGTCATGATTAATACACGTCTTGTCAGAGGCGAAGGAAGGGTTTGGTAATCAGATAAATCTGTGCCGGGACCGAGGATTGAACCCTTGATCCCCAGCACAGATATCCGACACCTTACCCCTAGACCACCAGGTCACCCACAACGAGTCAACTGAATTGCTGGTAACGAGCAGGTTGAGGTTCAAAACCATATCTGGTACACTAGGGCTAATTTCCTCCCCCCCCCCC